>LGUB01000001.1:0-172544 GCA_001432165.1 Pseudoloma neurophilia
AGGTACGGTTTCAATATCTTGTTTTTCATGAAAGAAATAGCTTAAAAGTGTGATCATTTACGATCAGTGTGAATTTCAAAACAATCTTACAGATTTCTCGAATTACAACAAATTTTCACACACCGTTGTTTTGTTTTAAATGCAATTTATATTCTAAAAACTCCCCACATACAATACATCCATATCAAGGAGGAGAAAACTCGTAAATCACTCCCCGGGGTTAGCCAGACCTTAGCTTTGTCGGCCCCTTTGGTTCATCCGGAAAATCATTACAGTACTTTGTCCAATGTGATGCTTTGTTAACATTTCCAGAGCCAATCTCCTTCGATTGATGATATACAGGGTAAGTCAGAGCTCCCTGCTAGCGTTACCACCCCACCGACACCGGTTAGCCGTCCATCAATCGTTATCGTAACCCTAACACTCGTTTCAACGTAAACCAGCCTTTTCACAAAGCTAGTTACCGCCTCATAGGTTTTTATAAAATCCATTCCTACAAGGATTCGAACCCTCTAAAATCCAAAGTAAATTGTGATGGCCCAACCACTCGGCTACGAGGGCTCATATTCACACACCCTTTTTTCAAAACTCGACCAATCAGACACACTTCTACAAAATTTCAATCTTGGACATTCAGAAAATGGCACTGACAAAATTAGAGCTTCGCACAATGGCACATTTCGAAACCGTTCAGGTTCGTTTTACTCGTAATGTCGCACCGTTGAATCTTCTAAGTGAGACACATGGACCGTTCTATGTCAATCAGTTGTATGATCTACCAATTCATTGTGTTATAAAACTGTGTCAATTTAATTATTGTAAATTGCAACGACCATTTTATTTACAGTTGGAGTACTTGAAAGATATAAAAGAAAAAGAAATAAAAAATACGGAATACCAAGAAATCTATCCGTTCATTTTTGAAATTTACAATGATCTTCTTGAGTTTGTGGATAATAAAGAAAAAATTAAGTTGTTGATTTCAGAAATCAAAGAACTAAGAAAAAAAAAGACATTAGAAGGTCTAAAAGCATTTGATGGCAATGCTATATGTTTAAATAATCTGACCGTATACGAATATGAACAGATCAAACCGGTTTTGTTGACTGGAATGGAACGACACAATTCTATAAGACTCAATGATCGAGAACGTGAGCAGACTAATGAATTGTAAAGATTAAAATTTTTTTCATAATAATCGTTCTATTAAAAATTTTTTGAAAATCTATCTAAGACCTCACAATTAAAAAAATTGATAAAAGTTGCTCTACTCTTGTGAATTTTTCATTCCAAGAGCATGGTAAACGAAAATCGACTTTAAGTATGGTACTTTATTGTTTCTTATATTCAGATTCTTCCTTCTGTTTGGTTGTTGAATGACCTCTGTTTGTCATATTTAAGGGGGTGAACTCTGTAATAAAGCAGCTGACATTATTTACTAATGAGTAAAAAACACATGGTAAGGACATATGTCTGATTCAAAGTGTTTGGAATTCAAAACAAAGATTTAAGATATATTGAAGATATTTTCATGAAAGGGTACTTTAGTGTTTGTGCTGCTTTTTATAGCGATCACTTTTTTTTTAAACAACACAAATTTATTCTGAAAAACTCACCTCACAAGCACAATCAAATCAGGAAAACAGATGAGAAAAGAACAAACTGGTCTGCTCGTCAGAGCAACCATGGCCATCTGGCCGTTGGTTCAAGATCTCTTTTTAATAATCAGTTTTTTTAAAAGAAAAACATATACAAAAATTTTTAGTTGTTGGTTTTCAGATCACAACACATAGCGTATGAACATTTTCTTATGTGATATATTTTTTACTGGTTCTGTAATTTCTTGAACATAATCAAACATATTGTTCAAAATCTATGAATTACACGAAGCTATAAAATAAATCTTTTTTCTTCTTTACCAAAATGAGGCTGTTTCATAAAAGGAAATAATCAATTATTGCGATTAAAGTAATTTGTCAAAAAATATGAAAAAAAGATTCACACAACTCAAAATACACAAAATTCATTTTATGAAAAGTAGATTTAATGAAGAAAAAATAAGACAATGATTTTCCATAAGGAGCAAATATGAAATAATATTTAAAAAGTAACATCTACCCCATTCAATATGTTGTTTTTCTACCTTGCAATCATTCTAACAGCTGAAAATCCTAATACAAGTCAAAATATATCATTAGATCAAGTTGAAAATTCGATGAGGCAATTAAAAGACCAGATAAAAGAAAAAAGTCTTGTTTTTGAGAATTTAAAAAAGGACTTAAAGGATATGATATTAAAAGACATTCAAAATGGTGAAATGCAAGATTTTCAAGAAGATGAGGTAAAACAAATGGATAAAAAATTAGATGATTTTGACAAAACTCTGAAAAGTATGAAAGCACATGTTCATCAATTAGCACAAAACTTGGATATAGTTGAGAGGGAAAATAGTGCATCTGAAGAACAGTCAAATTCAGAAAGTGAGCAGGAATAAATTCTACTAATTTTCGAGGCCTTTTGTTTTCATTTAAATTTCTCAAGTATTTTTATGAACATAATACCGTATTTGTTTCAATTTCAAAAATCGTCATTTGACAAAAATTAAAGGTTACAAAATTTCAACAAATATAGACTTTTTTAATTTAATTCAGCATATTACAGCTCGAGTACCAAAGAGTACTCCAAAGTGCCATTCTGAAAAATTGACAATTACATTTTTGTTCGACCCTTAAAAATGACCGCAGATCAGAATGAAAAACATGTCACACCATTAACAGAAAACGACATACAGGCTCTGATAAAAAGCAAACAATATCATGAATTACTAAATATAGATGATGAAAAATACACACGCGTTAAATTGATCAGTTTTATAAAATTAGAGAAATTTGGAGATTGTTGTGCGACAATGACCGCGTCATCAATCTGACGTCACATTAACTTTTTAAAGCAGAAAAAACCGACCCCAAGAAACAAAAAGAACAGACTGACATATTAGACAATAATCTCAGTATATTTCCAAGTAAGAAGCCAACAGAAGACATCAGCTATTCAGAGTCAATAGAAAGGTGGTTCAGACACACTGAGATCAACAAAAGTCCCTTCCCACAATCCCACTTTGTTTGCCATGCAATGTGACTTTCCGTACCACTAACGCAAGGCAGAGATGCTTTACAATTTCTTAAGACTCTCAATAATACAACAATTCAATTTTCATATGAAAAATGTGGACCATGCCTAGTATGCTCTCTGTGATAAAAAGAAGAAAATATGATTTACTAAATATTCTCATAACCGATCAAATGCAGATATTTTTCTAGTAAATTATCATTTTAAGTATAAATAAAAATTAATGTTGAAAAAAAATCTGCGTTTTTGTGTATGAACGTCTGTATTTGACTCGACAAAGTTATGGCAAATTATTCTGTGTTTAACTGATTAGATCGTACTAAAGATGAACTGCTGCTCATTTATCAGTATTTATGATGGACATAGGTTTAAGAATCAAACGAAATTGTAACCGATAGAACATCTACAACTTTGTTAGAGGCCGTTGTGTGTATGATTTACCACTTATGTTTATTATCACATGTATCAAGATAACTTAAAATCGAAGACGTTAAATTATCTATACCGCCATTAAAATAAAAAAAATTAATCCTCTGCCTAGTATTGCCTCTGTGGGGATACTAGGCGTGATCCAACTTCTTTGAAAGATTGTTAAAATTAGTAAATTAACATTTTCTTATATGATATATTTTTTACTGTATTTGAAATTTCTTGAACATAATCAAATAATTTGTTCAAAATCTATGAATTACACGGAGTTATAATAAAAACATCTGTCGGAACCTCTACATGACCGCTTATCACTTATTTATCAGACATGTCATCATAACATATCATTGGTCCGTTTTTATCTCATCAATGATATAAATACTCCTTTACTCTCAACCCCATCCATTCTCGTCTTACACACATGCATACAATGTACAACACATCGCACAAAAATATAATAAACTCTTATTATTACGACAACATCTATCTTTCTTTGTTAAAAATAACACAGTATCATAAAAAGAAAATCAAAAATTTGCCAATTGGAGCAAATTGTTAAAAAAAATTGGAAATTGAGATCCACATGCTTTTGAACACACAAATTTCCTTTTTTGAAAAGTTTTTTTATCAAAAAAAAAGAATAATAATTTACCATAGGGGGCAAATACGAAACAATATTTAAAAGTAAGTTTTGACCGATGCTTTATGTTATTTTTCTATTTGACAATCATTTTTACAGCTGAAAATCCGAAAGTAGAACAAAATTCGTTATATAATCAAGTTAATAGTTCAGTAAAGGGATTAAATGTCTTACTCAAAGAAAAAGGTGATCTTCTTGAAGGTTTTGAGAAAAAAATGTCTAGGATCGAGTCTGAAATCATTCAAAATGGTGAAATTTCAGAACATGAATCAAATGAGCTTGAAGAAATAAATGAACAATTAGATGCTTTTCACGAATCTCTGAAAAGTATGAAAGCAACCGTTCATCAAATGCAGGAATATATGGATATACTTGAGAGAGAAAACAGTGCATCCGAAGAAAAGTCAAATTCAGAAAGTAAGGAGGAATAAATTCTACTAATGTTCGTGACCTTTTTGATTTAATTTTACTTTCTCAAGTATTTTTATGAACATAATACCGTATTTGTTTCAAGTTCAAAAATCGTCATTTGACAAAAATTAAAGGTTATAAAATTACAAAATTTGAACAAATATAGACTTCTTTGATTTAAGTCAGTATATTACAGCTCGAGTACCAAAGAGTTACTCACAAAGTGCCATTCTGAAAAATTGAAATTACATTTTTGCTTGACCCTTAAAAATGACCGCAGATCTGAATGAAAAAAATGTCACACCATTAACAGAAAACGACATACAGGCTCTGATAAAAAGCAAACAATATCATGAATTAATAAATATAGATGATGAAAAATACACACGCGTTAAATTGATCAGTCTTATAAAATTAGACAAATTTAGAGATGCTTTACAATTTCTTAAGACTCTCAATGATACAACAGGCCAATTTTCGTATGAAAAATGTTATATTTTGTATAAATTAAAAAAATATAAAAAAGCACTGAAATTACTTAGGCTTTTAGAAGACTCAGAAAAGAAGTTTTCACTCCTTTCACAGGTTTATTATTTCTTAGGAGATTATAATCAAGCATATGAAACTTTGATCAAATGTACATATGAAAAAGAACGAGATGTCAATTTATGTGCGATGGCAGTCATGGCTGAGCGTAAAAGGCTCATGTTTGTTGGTTCTCCAGAAAAAAAAACCGGTAACGTATTGGATAAATCTGAGTCAGATCTTTCAGAGAATTCGAATTTTGATCAAGCAAATAACGCATCAGATCTATTCCAGAAACGCATAGGATCTTTAAATTTTGACAACCTTAAAGGTGTGGCAGATTATAATTTATCATTTTTAGACTATGTCAGTTATAACCAATCTGGATATATTTCAAAATATAAATCCAATGACAATCAAAGAATCAGTCAATCGATAGGGATTTTACTGTCATTTTTGAATATTGAAGATGTCAAAGGAAAAAAACGAAAAATATTGGAGTATAACCTGAAAAGAAGTGATAAGATCAAAAAAGAGGTACTTCAAAAAGAGCGTGGGCAACTTATAAGAATTTACAACAGTAAAAGCATTGATCAATTAAGAGATAAGCAACTTAGAGAAGATTTGTTGTTTTTAAAGGGAGAAAAATAAAAATGTAATCTTTTACTTTGGTTTGCGCATTTTTGTTTAAATTTGTTCATTTATAGCACATATTATCAGAATTTAATGAGTAAATCATTAAAAAATCTTAAAACAGAAAATATATTACAAAAAAACATTATCTCTGTTGGAATATTAAGATTTAGGAAGAGAGGGCTCCATATTAAATTTGTAATTTACTTAAGGGGTCGAAGGGTGCGTCCTTTTATATCAGAAATATGATAAGAAGTGACGTCATCCTTCGGATCACTAGTACTTACCGACAATCTCAATGAATAAAATCTTAAAATATATTTTATAAATTGTCATCTTAAAGAATAAAATCTTAAAACACCAAAAATATTCATGAAAAGTTATCTTAAACCACAAAATATATTACAACAGATTCATGAAAGAAATCTTAAAAGCCAAATATTTCAAAAAATATCATCTTCAATAAAAAAACAAAACAGTTTATTACACTCGCATCTTTTCGAATTTCGCTATGGTTTCTTCATCAAATGGCTTCATCAAAAGCCCAATTTCCTTTTCAATTATATGATCGTGTATAATTTCTAATTTGTTTAAAGAGATCCTTTCTATTTTACAATATTCTTTCAATTTTTTACAGATTGACGGTGTAAATGGTTCGTATAGCTCTGATAGCAGTCTAATCACTGAAAATACTAATGAAAAGACGTTTAATTTATCAGACTTCTTTGAAAAAGATTCTTGTAAGAAAATGTTACATGATTGTGATATTTTACCACAGATTTTAAGGCCGTTTCTCAGTTCTATAGCATCCATTTTAGATTTATATTCTTCTAAAAAATCAGATATTTCAGTAATGAACTGATTATCTCGTGTTTTCTGCTCATCAGTTTTAATATTTTCTATTGATCGATATCGTACGACTGATTGATTTTTCTTGACAATATATTGCAGTACTCGATTACAAAGATTACAAAAATTATTTTGTAATTCACTTATTGATAATAAAAAGTCATCGACAGAGAAATTTGAGTCCTTATTCTCTGGTCTAATTTTACAGAGATAATATCGCCATAGATCAGATTCACCAAACTCGTTTTCTATCAAATCTACACCGAAAAGTCCGATCTTCTTACTTTTCGAAAATTTCTTGTTCTCAAATAACAAATATTCGGTAACTGACAGTTTTTTGGCGATGCTATCGGTTATTACAGGAAATATAATCGTGTGAAATGGCACATTGTCTTTTCCCATGAATTGTACAAGCTCGTATGAATCAAAAAGTTTCTTAAGACGGTCGTAGTCATCCCATAATGTTGGATCGGTGCCATCTACAATATTTGATGATCCTAGTATAGCTGATTGCCCTTCAATTTGTGATTTGGTTCTTTCAATTGAGATTGCCGGTTCTTCTGATGTGCAAGTTTCATCCGTAAAACTGGTAACTTTTGGATGTGAATTTTTTAAAGATGCAACATAGCAGAAAAAGAATGAAATATATCCAATGACTGCATCAAACCATACGTAAAATACTTTGTCACTTCCTGGCACGGGCACACCCCATTTCAAATCTCTTGTTATACATCGATTGTGCAAATCTTTTTGTAACCAAGTGAGTGTGATATCTGTTGCATTTTTAGTCCAATTCTCTGAGTATAAATCGTAATATGATTGTATTTTATTGGTAAAATCTTGCAATTTCAAGAAATAGTGTTCGGTATCTTTAAGATGCGGCTCATTTTTACAGATTGTACATTCTGGATTCAGAATATCTTCGTTCTTAAGTAATTGGCCACAGGCATCACACTGATCACCTTGTACACCAAATATATTGCATTTCTTACATGTGCCTGTCAAATAACGATCGGCCAAAAACATCTCACATTTAGAACAATAAAATTGTGTCATGGTATCCTTTTCAATTCGTGTGTCTTTAATTTTATTGTAAATTGCCTGTACGACACGAGCGTGAGGCGAAAATGCGACGGCTGTCTTGAACTCATTAGAAATTGAGACTTTTTTGAATTCTTCTTCGAGCGCAGCTGTTTCATTTTTTAAAATTTGAGTTTCTTTTGAATGGCCTGCCAGGATTGGGCAGTTTTTGATTAACTCACTTGTGCCACCAAAATAATCAAATTTCAGGTCGAACCATTGGAATACTTTCAGTAAAACGTCCTTATTTTCTTTGTTAACTTGTTGGCATGATACATTTGCCTTTTTTGCTGTAATTTCAGTGGCTGTTCCGAAATCATCAGTACCACAAATGAAGATCGTCTCATGTGTTTTTCTAATGTATCTAGAATAAATATCTGCTGAAAGGACGCTGCCAATGATATTTCCTAGATGTGGTGAGTTATTGACATATGGCAGTGCCGCGGTTATTAGAATTTTCTTTTTCTCGGTATTTGTTGAATCCATCTTATCTTTTTGTGACATTTTCTAGGGGTGTAATTTAAAAAAAATTTTAATTTTGGAGGCTCAATTTCAAAATATGAGAATAAATGATTGAATCAAAGTATTTTTAACCAAATAAAAGCGCCCTTTGCTAAATGCAAGCGGTTTAACCAAATGTAATCCTCTTTTGCTAAATGCAAGCGTTTTTAGCCAAATGCAGGTGTTTTTAGCCAAATCAAAACTCTTTAAAGCCAAATCGAGTAAATTTTAACAAAAAAAAATAAATCTAAATAAAAAGGATCAGTCAAGAAAATTTATTAATCTTTCTTTGCATTATCTTTTTTTTTGGTCATAGTATTCACGGGATGCTGAATTTGTGTTTAAAGCGGGTCTCCCACGTTTATCACTTTCCATAATCGGCATACTGTAAAAATTATGTTTTTTTTGAGATGATAATACTATATAAAGGTGAAAACATTGTTTCTCTCGCATGAAGATTTGACAGCTACAGGACCAGCCTTTGAAAATGCTACCTTCTTCTCCACTGACAACACAACAAATTTTTTCTCTATTTGATGAAATTTACCTTTTTCTATGATAATTTGCTTGATTTTGACGAA
The DNA here is from genome assembly GCA_001432165.1 of Pseudoloma neurophilia. Classification (NCBI taxonomy): domain Eukaryota; kingdom Fungi; phylum Microsporidia; genus Pseudoloma; species Pseudoloma neurophilia. The sequence continues at coordinate 8,779 of LGUB01000001.1, forward strand.
AACGCTTGGATTTGACAAAAAGGGCGTGTATTTGGCTAAAAACGCTTGGATTTAGTCAATCGTCCAAATATGGTCCTGTTTACTGTTAATTTCATACAAAATCAATTAAATTTTGTTTAAAATTTAAAGTATAACCAATTTAAAATTAGTTGAATCGTATGAACTTTTCAAAAAAATGTGATTAAGCTGTAAAACCACAAAACAACAAATTCATTTTCTCACCGATCAATTTGTGATAGTATGATCAGGTTATGTGATTAAATTCTATTAAAAAAACCATGTGACAGTCACATGTGCAAATTGATCAAAAGGTATTCGACTAACTTGTGCTCAATTTCCAGAATTTGTTCTTATATTTTTTACGAAAGCAAGTCAAAAACACTTTTAGAATCAATTTTTCGCATAAATGACTAAAAATATGATTTTCAGTTGAAAAACAAAATGAATTTTTAATGGTGATCTGAGCTGAAATATACACCATTAGTGTCCAAATGGATAAAAAATAGTGCAATTTCATATATCAACAAAATATCCTAATAGATTAGAGTATTTTTTTGATGATATGTATTTTTAGAATAATCAATTGAAATATCACATTTTCCTGAAAAGATTGCAATGCGCTGGTTTTATAGACCGAGACAACAAATATCCTTCATAGAGGATACTAGGTGAGTTATCATTAATAATTTGTAAATGTTTGAATTAGGATCTGTTCTTCATTAAGATCAACAAAAAAAATCTTTTTTTCAAAGATATGGCAGGATTTTCATCGCTTCTACAATATCAAAATAGGTTTGAATATTTTTTTCATGAATCATCAAAATTCATTAACCTACTTGAGTTTATCGCTTTTTGACTTAAATGCGATATAGACATCAAAAACACAAAGACAACTCAATTATTTTATTGGTTCTGTTAATTTTGAACAAATTCTCATGGAAGGAGTCTGGTTAATTTTTTTGTTGTTTCTTGTGCTCTAATTTTCTGATAAAATGAAATAATCTAAGACAGAACACACATGCCTCTATAGATCAGCAATCTTTGAAGAGAATAAACAGTTTAAAAAATAATTTTGAAATTCAGAGTATTCGCTTTCTGAAATAAAATGAACAAAACAGACTGTGTCTTGTGTTTCTCAAAAACCCCTGTTTATTGTTCATTTTCAACGCCTTTATGATTATTATATGGCCAATTGGCAGGTTTGCTGCTTAGTGAAGGCCAAGCATCATTCGTTTTCTTCTTAAGATTCTCCAAATGCAAATGTAAAATCCTGATCTCATTTTTTAAGTCACGTCTTGTTGTTTCATGTCTATCAATGAGATTCAGAAGTGAATCTTCAAAAAATGGTGTTAGATAATAAATCAAAGATTTTGCATCATATTTTCCTTCAACAGGCTTGTCGATAAAAAATAGTTTTGTTAGGCACAGTTCTAATATCTTATACATATCTTCAAATAACGAACAGATTGTTTTGAAAGCATCTGAGTAGCAGAGAGCACATTCTTCAATTTCTTTCAGATTTTTCTCCTGTTTCAAAAGTGTATTGAATATAAGGTTAAGCATAACTGTATATTTTCTACGATTAGTGCTTTCAATTCGTTCTATTTTTCTTAAAAAAGATTTAAATGATGAAATAGGAGCACCTTCTTCAGATTTTGATCCTTTGATATGATTGTGTATTTTCTGGAATAAATCGAGCAATTTTTTCTTCTTATATTTTATATAGCATGTATATTTGGTGAAATCACTTATCAAATTATGAATTGAATTGTAATATGATGTGAATTTTGAAATATGTTTGATGTGAAATCTTATATGGTTTGAGATTTGTTTGTGATTGTTAGACAAAATTGTCATAGAACAATGTTCAACAAGTTCTTGATACAAAAAGTAGATTTTACCAGTTACGTCTGACAAATTGTCGTCTGAATAGTACAAATCACTCAAATGTTTATGAAAACAATCCAGAGGCTCAACCAAACACAAATAATTATTTTCAAAATTGTGGCAGACTTCGACTTGTGAGAAATCCAGATTCTTAAATTCAACTGCATTTTTTTCTCTGGAGCGCTTGATAACACAACCAAGTTCTTTATCCCAGTTTGTGATTGCTTTATCGATTTCAGACGACTGGCACGATTTTTGATCAAAAGGGCTTTCAGTTGGTTGTTCTCCAATACCTGTTGCTAGAACTGACATAAAATCGAATAACTGAAATGGCAACATAAAGGTTCTAGAATCTGTTACTTATAAATACACGTTTAATAACTAAAATGACATTTCCATGTAAGTTCATATTGGTTTTTTGATATGACTGAAAAATAATAATAATAATAAAATAAAACAATAAAAGTTCTAAAAAAATATACAGAAAACAGCAAATTTTTCATGAAAGACATTTTTGAATGGAAAAACATCACACAGAAAGGCTGAATTTGTCAGGTTCTAGAATTGAAAATGTCGATTGGCAGTATAATTTCATTATCAGTCCATGTCATAAATGTAATACAGCATTTTTCAATATTGATTCACTGATTGCCAATCAAAATTCACTGATAAATTAAATTTTCTTAGAAATCAAATTTTTAATTTAACTTATGCCACATTGATTTTTGATTTATCAATAATTTAGAAGTTCTCAAAAATGGAGCAGAAATGCAAAAAAAACATTTGAAGTCTTATAATTTCAAAATACAAGAATGAATTCTCCAACTGCGAGATCGCTGAACTTTTTCATCTGAAACCATATAATGTTTTAAAAATTATAAAAAAAAAACCGGATTTTCCTCGCAAAAAAACTCGGAGATCATCATAATAAAATTTTAGGTAAAAATTATGAAGATTTTCTCAAATTGTTATCGCAGGAAGATGCTGCTCGTCCGCTGCGTTATCTACAAATTTATTTGAAGTGTTATCGTTCATGATATCACTAAAAACAATAGAAAAAACAATTTTTTTGGTTCATTTTTCACTTAAAATAATATCTTTAATTCCTGAGTGTAAAAACACATCTGAAGCAATTTGGTCAAGAACGATGTATACAAACACCCCTAAAAATCATTTCAGAACATGATGTAGTGATTATTTCTTTGTAATCCGAGTGGGTTTTCAGTTGAGAATTTGTCGCACACTCGGTAGATCTCTAAGAGGAACTCAGAAATCAACGATTGGCCCATGTTTGATGAGCATAATGCATGTGTCATGATTTCTAAGAATAGAATTCTTCATTATAAGTTCGAGAGAACAGCTTATAACACAATAAAATTATCCAAGTTTCTAGATTAAGTTTTTGAAATATTTTATGATTTGAACATATGAAATGCATGTTTAATAATGGACAATGCTTCATTTTATAAAACTCCTCAAATTGCGACAATTATTAGAAATAGAGGCGATAGATTGCTGTTGTTGCCTCTATACAGCCCGTTTCTGAATCCAATTGAAAATTTATTCTCTCAGTGGAAAGAACACATTTGACAAACAACTGAACAGCTGCTTTCACTGATTCACATGACATTTTCTCTAATAATCCGGAAAAATTGCAGAAATTATTATAAAAGGAATGTTTGGATTTCTTTTACGAGCTTAAAATGGTGAAATTGTCCTTGATGGTTGATTAAACTCTTATAAGTCAAATATTTTTGTATTTTTTTAAAAATTTCGAATTTATTTACAAATCAAAAATGAATCAACACGAACATATGTTGTAATAAGTTTTCGATTGTGTTAAGTTTTTCATACAATGATTCTTGAATAACAAAAACATCAACAAGGCTGTTAAAAAGAAGATTTGTCTCAGCAAGTGTATAATTCAAAAATTGTTATGGTAATCAGTTTTTGAATGTCAAATATTTCGAAATTACATAATCTCTTTCATAATTTTATATAAATAATACGACTATCATAAATACCGAGCGTTGAATTGATGAAATAAGCATATTTATTTATCAGTCATTTTCCAACAAAAACAGTCTAGTCGAGAACAAAATCAAGTCGAAAGAATCCTCTGAGTATTAAAACCTGAAATTTTCCCACAAAGTTTTGAAATTTTTGCCATACTTTTGTTCTCAATTTTTGACTTTTCCTCTTTCTGTTCTTGAAGCATTTTTTTGTAGCCAACATGGCTGCTCTGAGAACATTTTCATCAAATATTGTAGAGAAAGCTCGCCTCCTGACAAAAAAATAGGCTTCGAAGCATATGTGTAAAGCATCTATACAATCAACAAGTGCTCTAAGTAAGAAATCAGATGTTATGGAATATACGTTCAAAGATTTTACAATATCATGTATATTGGTATTGGGAAGTTCAATTTGACGTGATATTTCATATGAATTGGATCCAAGCTGTTGGCTATTAGTTGCAAGACGAATCATCACAGGGAATGCCTTAGATAATATTGAAATTGTACCATTTTTTTTTTTGTTTTTTTACAGGAAGATGATTTAAAGGAACAAGGGATATTGTCAATTTTTTTCTCTCTAGTTTCAAAATATGACAGATAGTTCGCAAATTCTTTCTAAAGTAAATGAAAAGATTTGATATAACTGTTGAGATCAAATGAAAAAAATTTTAAGTCTCGATAGAAAAAAATTTCCATAACTTGTTCATCACCTTTCGAAGACATCAGAATATCAGCAGATTTTTCTAATGAATGAAATATTGGATCTGATATTTTCGAAATAAACTTTTTATTTTCACCCGTATGATAATTTTCGATATACTGATGGAAACTATCGACATATAGGTTCATCTCTTGAAGATTTGTCATGGGAATGGCATAGCTCTCTACATTTCCATAAGTTTTAACATAAAAAAATTTTAATTTGACTGAACTTTTCCCTAAATTTTTTCCATTTTTTCGCGTATTGCACTAAAATACATGAAGTCTTCGCTTTTATCAGATAGAGATGATTGTGAATCACTGTCTTCAAGAAGGTTTTGATTTGAACTTGACAAATAAGCGGATGAAATAGTATTTATGAGAATTATCAAAATTTTCATCTAAAAAATGAGGAAATCAAACGTTTTATACCTTATAACACCTTACAAATCTAGAAACAACTTAAAATAGTAGCTTCCATCACCTGTTTGGAATTTTTACAATATTTACGGAAATTTTACATGGCAAACCCCCTCAAATTTCTAAAAAAAGCAAAAAATGGTTTAATTGGACTTGCATATGAGGATGGTCTTCTTTGTCAAGATTTAAAACGATTTTTAAGAATTTCAGTGTTTAAGTAATTAATACGTGTCTTGTGGAACCATTGGACGAAAAACATGAATCAAAGATACATTTAGAGCAATTGATATATATTTTCAGGAAAATTGATGAACCACTAAAAAATTCAATAATTGTCAGATATCACTGATTTTTCGATACAAAAAACACAGTGTACACTTTTTTGCAAGATCGTTTTAAATGTAAACCGAAAGCCTTTTGTACCTGAAAAAAATGAAATTTTTTCAAAAAACAAAGAGCTATTGTAACTTTTGACCGGAAGAGAGTTTATTTGAAGAAACCGGTCTACGTGATACCACGCTCAGTGTGACCGTGCAATAAAGATCGATGGCGGTAAAAATTCCTTTTCACTTCTAAGAGATACTAACATAAAAAACGAAAAAAGCCACTGCTAAGCAGTACACAACATTATTCCATTCGAGATAAAAAATCAGAATCATTCGAAATTCATTCAAACAATCATAATTCCATTTTGTCAAAGTTCCGCCTGTTTTATTTTTCTCTTAGCTAGAAAAAGTTCATGTTCATAAAAATCTTTCAAGACATAAAAATTGAGTAGATGCATCTTTAAGATCGCTTTCTTATCATCAAGATTGTCATTAAAAGATTCAAATGTTGTTTTTGCTAGAGTTATCTCCGGCGCTATGGCAATCTCAAAAAAATCGGATATTCCTTTGAGATAGATAAAATATCTTTGATAATTGATTTTTAAGCTTTTTAAGCACAACTCCATTGAAGATGTGCATTTTTCCACCGCATCACAAAATGATATGAATGATTTTGCAATATAATTAAAATATGAGCATTCTTTTGCAATTTTATTGAGAATTTCTTCATATTTTTCATTGTTTTTCGCATTTTTTTCATCATTTTTCTTTCTCTTTTTTCGAATTAGTGTATATGGAACAAGCGCGCGTTTTTTCGTTTTTTTATCTTCTGATTTTGTGTCATCGGTAACCAGCTGTTGCAATGCTTGAGAAAACGAAAACTTTTCTGATCCAAAATATTGAATGTAATCCGAAACAACATTGGTTGTTTTTTTCAACAGCATCAGTAAATTCGAGAATTTATCAATTAGTGTCACTGTATTTTTGAGACCGAGTACAAATTTTTTGTCTAAAGGTTTATACAAACTTTTCCCAGAAATTGATCTAAGATCTCCAAGAAGGTCATTGGTTTTCTTTGAAAGGGAGATAATGAGCATATTTTGTTCATTTTGAGAATTTATAAAGTCATGAAATAATTTAATTTTGTAAATTTGATCACCTGAGTTATTTCCTTCTAACTCGACATTGTAAAATTCACGAACAGCAAATTTGTTTGAAACTTCTATTTCATAATGATCTCGCTCTATCCTGATAAAATCTCTGTTAATATTTTCGATTGCATTTACAACATCAGTTGAATTATTCGTCGTCCAAATTTCTGATCCTATTTCTTCATTGTCATACAACTCAGAATTTGTTGAAAGAAGACACCTGATCACAAAAAATATGTTCATTTCTTTTATTAAAATGTGCGTTTATATATTTTGTTTTATTGAAAGTATGAAATTTCTTTAAATTGTAATTATTTCAATATTTGACATGTTTCTTTATTGAGTTTTGATGTCATTTCAAAATTATCAGCAAAGAATGACAATCTAATTTATTTTGAGATAATGAGATTGCCTCTTTCATTTTTATCATTCTAGATATTTTCGTTATTTGTTTGATAAGAATCACATTTACATGATTTTAATGGTAAATTCAAAATCACTCTTCTGTCATTACATCAAAATTACATCAAAGATGATATTTGCTCTCCGAACAAGACTCAACAATAACATTTTAATATCTTTTTTTGAATGTTAAGTTTCAATATGCTCAAAACGGAGGATTCCAGGAACAAAGTAGTTTTATGAAAACAACTGTAAGTTTATTTATATTATAAGACATTTTTGTGATTTATCTTTCATTTTTTTCGCTGAGTGTTGTTCGATAATGAAGAATTTTAACTTTACTGTCTAGTATTCCCCAACAGAGAGAATACTAGGCATGGTCCAAATTTTTGACATCAAAGAAAAAACAATAAAATACTCAATTCAGTGAATAATAGGACAGGTCTATCGATTTCTACATAAAAAAACACTTAAAGAGTACAAATTATAAATTTATGATTTTAAACTCAATCTCAGATTTGATTGATATTATTATCGTTTATGAATTAATATAAATATGACTTAAAACAGGTGTATATATCACCAAAGTCAAATAAATTTTTGTAAAAAAGTCTCAAAAACAATTTCTTCATATTTGAGCACAAAATGTAAAAAAATGAGAGACTCACATAGCCTGATCAAATTACCGAAAAAATTGCTTTGATAAGTAAAAATGTTGCAAATTTTTTTGAAATTTAAGTGACTAATTTGAAAAATTTATACTTAAAGATATGCTTTTAATAAAGGTTAAATCTTCTACGCATTTTAATAATGACTTTCTGGGTTATTCGGATTTCAGTGTCCGAAATTTTATCAATCCGTTGTAAGTCCTCAAGCAATTCTTTAACTTTTCCTTGGTTTTCTTTGTGGCAGACATTTTGTAACATATTTTCCAATAAAGAACTTTCTGATTTCGATTCGTCGATGTTATACTTTTTTTTGCATCTCTGGATGAGTAACAGGAGCAGCTGCTGTGTATGTTTTACGAGATCAATTTCTAGACGTATCGCATTTATCTGGTTGTTCAGTGAAAGTTTTGCGACAAACACGTTGTCACAGAGCCATTCAAGCTTTTGATTGATATTTTCTAAGGGAAATTCATTTATATCTAGAGCACTCAAATCTGTTTTGTTAAGCGAATAACAAACCAGGTACTGATCAATAATATGTGATCTAGACCATAAGAAATTTCTTATTTCAAAATTAACTTGTGAGAAATGGTCAAAATAGTTTTCTAATTTTGATATTCTTTCTGAAATATATTGCCAAAAGGGATCGAATCTGAAAACAAAGTATTCTAAGATTTTCAACAATTCAGATAGTTCGAAATTCTGTAAAAGAATATTTTTTGTAAAAGATATTATTTCCTTTAAGCAGTTGCGCATCTTTTTGAATGTTTGACGATCCTCTGTTAAATTCATATCAAGTAAATTTGAGTAACAAATATAACATTTAATGAAGTAATCAGCTACTTCTTGATGTTTAATTTCTAAAGTACACATAAAGAGATGATCAAGCTGATTTACCTGTGTGTTCTGTATCAGATCTGAATTTTGAATTGTTGCTATTGTAATCACGATCTTTTTGTTTATATTTTCAAGATTGTCATCATAATGTGAGATCTGATAAGATGTGCCTTGTTCTGCAAAGTTGATGTTTGATGTAGTGCTCACGAATTGAATTATGTTAAAGAAGACATCCATCATCATAATGCTGGTCTTTAACGTATATTTATATTTTTGAAGAATGACAGGCCTAAAAACTGTCTTGAAAAGGAAATATTCTAAAGTTTTTCCTAATATGCTTTAAATAGCGCTATTTTTGCTCAAAAAGCAAGTTCCTCTTAAAACAAAAAATTTAGGCTGCATATTAACCTGATACGAACTCTGTAAAATAAGAAGAAGCATTTAAAAAAACTTTTGATCATGAAAGCTTGTTCAAAAATGAAACAATAAAGTGCAAAATTTTGCTTAAAAAATTATTGTTAAATTTGTAACTTTTGAATTTACTAAAGATTGTATTTTTGTCTCATATCATTAAGTTCCTTTTTTGTTTTTTCCATTTCTTGATGAGTTTTTTGCTTTAAATCATATATTGATTGTCGCAGATAATTTAAATCAACAATTTCACGATTTTTAACAAGATTTTCAGGAATTTTTTCTAATAAAAATGTAGCATTGGGAAGAAATTTACAACCCGGTTTTACCATTTGATATTTTTGAATAACTAATTCAATTAATCCTCTTATTGCCTCAATCATTTCAATTAATAGCTCCGTGATAACAAATTGTCCTTCAAGTGATTTGTATGCTGCTTCAAGATTTTTCTCTATAAACACCATTTTTTGACTTATGTTCTCGAGTGGTGCTGAATGGACATTTATTTGAGAAAGACCTTCAATTTCCATCGATTTCTGTTTCAAATATTTGTCTATTACACGAGATCTAAAATAAAGAAAATTGTGTATGTCTATATGGTATCTCGTCAGGTAATCAAAATAGTACCATAATCTTTTTGAATAAATCGAGAATAAAATCGTCAATCGACTAAATTCAAAATAAGACGTACACATTGAAGCAAATGAGGAAAGGCGTCGATTATCATTGAGAATTCTTTCAGAACAAGAAACAAATCCATCCAAATATTTTTTGACATCATCAAATGGATAACGATCAATTTTTATATCAATTCCCTTATTTCTAAGAAAACAAGGATAACAAATTATAGAAAATTCTGCGAATTCGTCATGTTTAGGGACACATGTACAGTCGAACAAAACATCAACAGAATCTGTTTTTACTAACAGATGATTTTTAATATCATCCAAAGTTTCTTCGATTTGCTTATCTATTGATTCGAAATTGTGTGCTTTTTCGACTGTTTCTGTATTTTGAGACTGTTGGGAAGATGCACAATCGATCGAACGGAAAAGTGAAAAAACAAGTGACACTAGCATATTTGTTTTAAAAATATTTTTATTTATATTTGTAAAGGAGATAAAGATACCAAAAAGAGCAAATTTACATTAAACATTGACGGTCCTAAAATACCTCCTTAAAATCATAAAACAAATATTTTCTCTCAGAATCGTTAAAATCTGAAAACTTAAGTCACGAAAAAATACAAAAAAATCATTTTTCATACCCGATTGAAGATTTTTCGGTTAAATATTTTGTAATTATCAAAAAAGATTAAAATGAGGAGAAAATTTTTTCAATATTTTGTAATAATTGGACTATGTTGAAAGGATATTTCGGAATGTACCGTTTTAATTTGCCTTTTTTAATTCATGATATTCAAAAAGTATAAATTCAAGACAAATTTGCGGTATATTTGTCAGATTCAGTATTAAAATGAACTCTCTTGTATACTTTTAAGAAATAAAATAAAATTTTGAGTTTTTACAGAGATTTGAAAATTTTTGTCTTCTTAAATCACATTCATCAGAAAAACATTTTTATAATTCCAATCGATCTGATTTTCTGATATCTGTTCAAGAATTTTATGAAAAAAGACCACTGTCCTGACCGTACGTTAGCCGTTACGTCCTCTTTTTATCTTTGTTACAGCTCATCCTTTGTTTGCATATTACGTCATACTGATAAATCATGTATTTAAGGAGAGATCCTTCGAACCCCTAGAAGAATTCAGGATGACAGATCAATACAATCCAGCAGATTAGAACACAGAGGGAAGTATCTGAGTACTAACAACAATAAATTTGAAGTCAGTTTTCGTTTGTCATGCTCTTGGAATGCAAATTCCTTACGAGCAGGGTAACCACGCAGCAAACATTTGTTTTAAACCCTAAGAACATTATACTTTTCTCAAAAGATTGACCAGTCAGATTATCAATTTTTAAATGACAATTCGTTCCATAGTAAAAACAGACATTTTCTTTTTAATATGGAGAGTTGACATGAAGATTTCTTAAAATAAACTTATTTTACTTGTGAATGATTTAATAAATTTAGCACATGTTTTTTTATTAGATACATTTTCTTCAATTTCATTAAGAATTGATTATTTTTTTAGTCAATCTCTTGACCACATCATATTTGTGTTTGATGATGTAATGTTATATATTTCATCTTAAACAACTTATGACATTTTCTTCTTTATAAAAATCTTCGTTTGGTTTGATAAAGAAACACTTTTTTACGGAAATTATCTCCTACGAATTTGTTATAATTATGTCAAGTAAGTCTTTTAACAACAGATTCTGGTTTAAAGCTAAAAATTAAATATTTTCTGATAAGCTGTGCTCATGAATATTCTGTGGCATGTTGATTGTTGAACAAGGTCGTTTATTCTCGTCTCTCCTATTCGTTCTGGATATATACGGGGTTAAAATATTTAGGAATTTTACAACAGCATCAGTATTTTTGATCTGGCCAGTGTTACATCCTCCAACAGTCATCATTGAAAGGTAATTTTAATCATAAAGGATAATTCACATTTCATAAGTGATTATAATCATAAAGGATAATTCTCTTTTCAAAAGTGATTATAATCATAAGGGACGATTCTCTTTTCAAAAGTGATTATAATCATAAAGGACAATTTTCATTAGAAAGTGATTATAATCATAAAGAACAATTTTCATTAGAAAGTGATTATAATCATAAAGGATAATTCTCTTTTCAAAAGTGATTATAATCATAAAGGATAATTCACATTTCATAAGTGATTATAATCATAAAGGACGATTCTCTTTTCAAAAGTGATTATAATCATAAAGAACAATTTTTATTTCAAAAGTGATTATAATCATAAAGGATAATTTTCATTAGAAAAGTGATTATCATTAAAAGTGAATCATTGATATACCAATTCAGGATATTTCATGAAAGTTAATAATTTAAAAAATAAATTTAATATTTTTGTGATATTTTTATCAAAATGAAAAGTGTTCTTAAATTGTTTATGCACATTTTCATTCTGTCCCATAATCGATGCATAAATTGTAAATCATGAATTGTTTTTATTGGGAAATGACTATAAAAGAAATGAATCATTTACAATGTATTAAAATGAAAATGTATTATAATGTAATAAAAATGTAATAAAATAACTAGTAAAAATATATTAATTATGTGTTTATGCGCATAAATATGACATCTATAAATATAGAAGCATTTGCATAAACAGCATGAAAATGTTCATTCACCTGTTGATCACATCCTGCACTGTATTTTTCTCATTAGACGGTGGACCATCCATATTTTTTGAGGAGACCCTTTCTAATCTGAATGTACCGGTCTGTTATCATCTGGATGTTGAAAATATCACAGATAAACATGGCGAAATGATAAAACGGTACATTTTTGAGTCGAACATTGAAAAGAGAAAAAAACAAGGTAACTCAAACATTGAAAAGAGAAAATCCAAGTTCAACTGCCATGACCATGTCTTTGGAATATTTCTTAAAACTGTACCAACAGTAAAAGAATTAGAAGAAAAACTGATACAATTTGTAAAACTGACTAACCTAAGACCAAAATACCTGAGAATGGCACGGAATGTTCCGAAAACCATTGGTGAGCCTGGTGAACATGAAATGAACCATGATTTTAATAAAAAGCATAACAAAAACATCGATAACAAAAACAACAAAAACATTCATGACAAAAATATCGATGAAAAATACCTCAACAAATTGTCATTACAGATGACAGTGCCATTTGACAGTGAGGATGTTGAACTCCCAAATTTCTCTGATTTCCTGAATGCTCATTTATTTAAATTAATAAATAAGAACATGGTGGTATCAGTAGCACTAAGAGAGAAATACAGACGATCAGTCAGTTATTTATTGAATAATGAGTTTAATTTTTTAAACAATCAGTTTATTGTTTCAGGTTGGGAGAAAAACGAACCATTCACGGTTGAACAGATGAAGAAAGAGATTGAATGGGTGGCAGCAAATGGACAAAGTAAAACTGATAAAAAAATCAAACCAGCCATAGGATCAGACACTGAGGAATCAGAGACTGATTTAGACAGTGAGTCTGAGAGCAGTGATACTGAGACAGGGACTGAATCTGACACAGAGGACTCAGAAAGCACAGAAAGTGAATCAGAGGACAAGGAATCAAAGAACAGTGGATCAAAGAACAATGAATCAAAGAACAATGAATCAAAGAACAATGAATCAAAGAACAGTGGATCAAAGAACACCGAATATTTACAAAAAATCGAACAAAAAAAGAAAAATGTACAATTCAAATTGGACCAACCGATCAGAGCACAACAAAATATTATAAAAAAAGAAACAATAAAAAATGAACATGAAAATATTATAAAAGAAAAATCAATAAAAAATGAACATGAAAATATTAAAAAAGAAGAATCAATGAAAAATGAACATGAAAATATTATAGCTTATGAAAATATTAAAGAACAGGAATCAATGAAAAAAGAACAGGAAAATATTAAAAAAGATATTGAAAAATCTAAAAAAATGCTTCTTTTATTTTTGAAAAAGTTGGACGGAAATGAATTAAATGATTCAGTATTCTTAAAAACACAGATCAAAAGCAAAAATGACTCAATGCACAAGAATGAAGAGAAAATTGAAGAGGAAAATTCACTGGATGAGGAATCAACTGAGCACATTGTCATTTCTGAGGAGGACCAAAGCCCAGACGATCAGAAAATTTGCATCTGTTCACTGCCAGAGGATGAAAAGGAAGAGTTAAAAGAGGAAAAAAAAGAGGAGTTGAAAAAAGAAAACGAGATAAAATCGGAGGAAAACAGACAGAAGGTTCAAGAGAGGTTACAGTCTGCTGCTGCCAGTTCTGCTGAGACTGTGTTCTGTCGATGGCTGTGTACAATGGTGGTACTTTTTATCCTTTTCTAATGAAAATTTGTATTCCAATACCTATACTGGATTTATTCTTTGTTTTTATGTGGAATTCTTTCTGCTGTTCTTCTTTTTTTTATGTGGCATTCTTTCTGCTAATTTTTATGTTAAACTTTTTTTCTTTGTTTTTATGTTGCAATATAGCCCTGCCCTAATTTAAATACAGTTTGTGTGAGTCCTTGATTTACAAAAAAATCAGGAAAATTAAGAAAATTTAAAATGGTCCGCGCGACAAAGGGTATATTTCTCCAAACAGAACCATCGATCCGCGAGCTGATAATTCTCAATTCCAACAATGTGATTACTCTTTTAAATGACGATGCACTATTTATGAAGGAGTACGACTGTGAACAGAGTGTTAAAAATACTCTCAGGGAGATAGTTAGACCGGATGAGAAAAAATTATTTTGATTATAAATTATTTATTGTTTTCTGATGATTTCTGATGATTTTTATTTTTTAAGAACAGCCCCTATCAACCAAAAGCAAAATCATTTTTAAAAATCATACGACTAAAAGTAAAACTACTTTTAAGAAAAATCATTTTTAAAAATCATACAATAAAAGTAAAACTACTTTTAAGCAAAATCATTTTTAAAAATCATACGACCAAAATAATTTTAAGAACATCATACGACCAAAATAATTTTAAGAACATCATACGACTAAAATCATACACCTAAAATCATAAGAACATCATACACCTAAACCATTTCAAATAAAATGTTCTGCACGGTCTGTCGGGTTGATTTACCCGACTCTCTACAGCATTATAAATCAGTTTGGCATTCGACCAATCTGAAAAGGAAGAATCAAGAAATGCCGCCCATCGACCTGCAACAATTTGAACAGCTGTCTATGGTATCACAGCCTTCAGTGGAAGCTTGGCAATGTCAATATTGTGATAAGACAATGAAGAATGAAAAAAGATTGAATCAGCATGTCAAGGACTGTCTGAGTAATTTGGAGACTGCCTTGCGGGTACAGGCATTAGAGGAACGTAAAGAATACGAAGGAGTAAACACAGATTATGAACAAGCAAATTCTGAAGAAGATAATAAACCTTACGAGGAAACTGCATTTGATCACTCCCACGAACCATATCTTCAGTTACCATCAGGCAGCATACTGGGCAACAAGAGATATCTGATATATTTCAAACAGAAAGATCAATATCGACTGAATCAGAGAACACAGATCGTACAGTTGAAAGACAACACCGAGAGTCTGCAATCAAGAAGGACTATCATTGAGAATCAGATTAAACTGCAGGTCAGGCTGCACAAACAGTTCAGATTTAGGATGCAATGGTCACAGTAGAATGAATAATATTTTAAATTATTTTTTTACACAGGAGTGTGTCTTTTTACAGGTGGCGTGAAAAATTGGGTTTAGGCTGCATCCAAAAGAGAATTTTGTCAAACAAGCATTTCCAAAAAATATAATGTTTATGAAATAGACAATTTAAAAGATAGGATTTTCAAAAGATAAAATGTTTATGAAATAGACAATTTAAAAGATTGGGTTTTCAAAAGATAAAAAGTTCAAGAGATATAATGTTTATGAAATAGACAGTTCAAGAGATAAGCAAATCAAGAGATAAAATGTTTATTAAATAGACAATTTAAAAGATAGGATTTTCAAGAGATATGCTGTTTATGAAATAGACAATTCAAGAAACAGACTGTTCAAAAGATAAGCAAATAAAGAGATAAACTGTTCAAAATTTATACTGTTTAAAGCATATTCTTTAAAAGATGATGTTTTGTTGTTATCAGTCACTAGATACTGTATTAAAAACCATTCATATTTTTAGAAATACCTAACACAGTTTGGCTTAACAAATTGCCCTGCGTTAATGGTACTGAAAGATTCATTGTATGGAGAATAAAGATTGATTGTTGTACATTTATTTGTTGATCTCGGAGTGTCTGAATCACCTCTTTGTTGACCCTGCATAGCTGATGTCTTTTGTTGGCTTATTACTTGGAAGTGTATTGATATTATTGTATGATTTGTAAGTCTGTTCTTTTTGTTCTTTGGGGTCGGTTTTTTCTGCTCTATGACCTGCTTACCTGGGTGACCCCCTTTTCAGCATGGCATATGAATATCGAAGAAATGAACTGCCCTTTACTCTTTTCCTTACTACCACTTGATCTACGACTTGCGTCTCCATATGAATGCTTGCTTTGACTTTTATCAGATTGTCCTCTCTGTCATTGATATTTTTCTAGGAGTTGAAAATATTTTAAAATAAATCATGGTGGGTGGTTACCACACTTTATAAAGTTGATATGACGTCTTATTGATGTTGCGGTGGTTGCCGCACGACAGACAGGAACTCTACTTCACATTCACAACTTTCAAACAAAATATTTTTATTATCAAAAACGTGATCAAAAAACAGATATCCTCCTTTTTGAACACCCCTTCTAAAACAAACATTTTTGAACTCCAGAAAAAATACCGTATTCCTGTAAGAAACACAAAATTTTTAGAAAATATCACATTTTAGTAAAGAGGACAAAAGATTCTAATAAATAAGACAAAAATATTTAATAAAGAGTAAAAAATGGACTCAGCAACAGTACCATCATCTTCGGGTGGCAGCCCATTCGAACAATTTCTGTCTAAAGAGAATATCTCATTGATCGTTTCAAATTCTTCACTTCTGGCTCTTACATTGCCAGCATTAGCAGGCACAGGCCTGGGACTTAAAGAGTGTGCCGTTGGCATCTCAGCTGCAGCCGAGATCAAAAGTGAGTTTTCATCTGTTATGGCTATGCTTTGTTTCTTAACCACCCCTATGATTTATATGATATTGTTATTTTTTATGGTCAAAAATATAAAAGGTGAACTTTTTTCTGATGCACTTATGAAATTTACATCTTGTTTTATTACGGGTATAGGATCTTATTTTACTGCTTATACTATTGGTTGTATGGCAAAATACGTATTGGTAACAAAGGTAAAAGAGAAGAAGTTTACAGGACAATTTTATTTAGGATTTGTGTTTGTTGAATTTGTAGGTCTTTTTGCTTTGATTATTTCATTGATGTTGAGATCATCCATTACTACAGAAAATAAGTAAAATCATTGTTGAAGTATTTTCATTTTTTTGTGATTTTATCTTTTTTAAACAACACAAATTTATTCTAAAAAAATATTCACAAAATCAAAATAACAGATGAGAAAAGAACAAAATTGTCTTCTTGTCAATGCCACAGATTTTTTCTAGAAGAGTAACACTGACCAGGTCCAAAATACTGATGCTGTTGTATAATTCTTAAATATTTTGATCCCTCAGATTTCAGAATGAATAAGAGAGACGAGAATAAACGACCTTGGCCAACAGATTTAAATTTAATTTTTGATTGAACAAAAAAAATATTAAAATTTTTCAAAATGTGATTGAAAAAAATTCCTAAAATTTAATAAGATTGTAAAATCTAATGACATTGTAAAATCTAATGACATTGTAAAATCTAATAAGATTGTAAAATTAAATAAGATCGTAAAATTTAATAAGATCGTTAAATTAAATGAGATTGTAAAATTTAATGACATTGTAAAATTTAATGACATTGTAAAATTTAATAAGATCGTTAAATTAAATGAGATTATAAAATTAAATAAGATCGTAAAATCTAATAAGATTGTAATTTTATTGCACTGACAGATTTCTGTCCCGTATCATTTGAATTTGTTTTCTGTCAACCGCATCCCACATTTTCAATCCATCGAACAGGTCAACATCCAATGGTATGGCAGAAATTGCCAGTTCATTAATTTTATAATTTAAAATGTTTGAGTCTTTCAAAATTATTAACAAATTATTGACTGATTGTTGGAATAAAATGTCAACCAGCACCTGTGGAGCATCAATATCAGTCATGAGCGATGGCAGTCCACTTTTTTTGACATTTTCTTGTATAAGTATTCCCCTTTCATTTAATATGATAAGCAGGCCTAGAACTCTGATAAACGGACATGGCGTATGTAACTCATAGTTGAACAAGAGTGGTAAATATGATTCTATTGAGGTCACCTTCTTCTGATGGTAAAGGAAATCAAGTGCTATTTTTGTTTCTGATAGGTCACTTTTTGATTCTGAATCTGGTTTATTTTTTGATGGATCTGCTTTGACTTTTGATACCTCCATCACTGAATGTAAGATAGAAGAAGGCATCTCAACATCATTTGCCTTACATGAGAGTGCCAACAATGCCAGTATATAATAATCAGACTCTAAATCTTCTAATTTAAAATTATTATTCTCTATGAGAAAATTCTCTTTGTTTAACTGTATTTTACGATGGAAAACTGTGCATGTGTAGTAAATAGACTGTTTTAAGTTGTTTTTCTTGATTATTTGAAACAATTGGTCCAGAATTAAACTGTCTTTGGAAACCTGCACCATAATTTAATGATATTATTTTTACAAGGGCTGTTTTTCTTTTCCTTAAATTTATTTTTTTTTCAGTGAGGTTTCCTTTTCTTTAAATTTCTTTTCTCTTTCTTTTTATGGTTCTTTCTTCAAATGGGTTGATTTTTCTTAAAATTTTCGAAATAAAAATTCTCTCACAAATGATTGCAAATTTTCAAGAACGGCTCTTCCATTCAAGTAAATGATAAATCTGGTGATTTACCAATTGCAATCAATTGATTTTGATTATATTTTTTGATTGGCAGAAAATCTATAAAATGATATCGGGAAATTCAGAATTTAACAATTTTATTTTTAAATTGTACGTTAAAGTTTAATTAAAGAATTTAATCGAAAGATTAATCAAAAAATTCAATGTAACGATTAATAAAAGGATCTAAATCATTAAAAAAGAGAATATGAGTGGAAAACATACAATCGACAGATAAAGTTTAAAAATTAGGAAAAAATTCTTCATTCGACAAATAAAGTTTAAAAATTATGAAAAAATTCTTCATTCGATAGAAAAAGTTTTAAAATTATGAAAAATTCTTCATTCGATAGAAAAAGTTTAAAAATTATGAAAAATTGGTTTTAAATTATGAAAATAAAATTTCTTTATTTTTCTACCGTTTAATTAAAAGAACGATAATTTGTACGATCCCTACCACCACAGACACTCCAATCAGCCCGATAACCATTTTCTCAAGTCTTTCACTGTTACGTGTGTTTATATTTTCTGATAATATTTCTAAAATCCCGTGTATTACATCACATCTCTGATTTAGAATGTCTGCACGTGTTTTTATTTCTAAACAGTGTTTAAATGATTCATATAATTCTGAATATTTTGGAAAATTCCATAATAATTCAGGTTCATCCAAAATATTTGTTACTAAATTAAGATTTATCCTTAATTTGTGTAATCTACCTATAAATTTAAGAATATCTGTTCTTGTATAGTTAGTTTTTCCCATATTACTAACTTCTTCAGGTAAATTTTTTATTTCTTCAATTGAAACATCTGTTAATTCTTCAAAATAGTCTAATTTTACTGATTGTGCTATTGCACAGGATATAACCATTTTAAAAAAGAAATATTCACTATTTAAATAAATTATATCATCACAGAAAAGTGCATCTTTAGAAATACCATATGAGAAAGATTCCATTTCTATTTGATCAGATCTATATGGATTGACCTCTGCCACTTTTATCAATCTAAGGATTTTGGTTTCAAGAGTGTTTGATGCGCCCCAGAAGACCGTCACACCGTATTCGAAGAAAAACACATCGAATGTGGTGTTTTCATCCTTAACCTCTGTGATATCATCTTGGTTCTGTTCAGGGATATCATCATGATTGCCTTTATTATCTTGATGTATCTCAGAGATGCTCTGACCATCTGTGACATCATATTGATCTCTTTCTGTGACATCATCTTGATCTCTTTCTGTGATATCATCTTGACCATCTGTGACATCATATTGTCCACTTTCTCCGACATCATCTTGACCTCTTTCTGTGATATCATATTGACCACTTTCTCCGACATCATATTGACCATCTGTGATATCATCTTGATGCCTCTCAGAAATACCCTGACCATCTCTGCCCCTATCTGTAATATTATCTTGTTTTTTTTCACTCTGTTGATGAAAAACATCTTCAGGTACTTGTGAGGTTCTTAGACTCTGTTCATTTGAAAACTGAACTTGTGCAAACAAACACTCTCCATAATAGGCCACATTCTTTATGAACATTTTCTTTTTCTTAAGATATTTTAACAAATATTTAAGATTGATCTCTTCTGCTGTACAAAATGCCCTTACTGGTTTCAGTTTTATACTTTGATCTTTCTTCTTTTGAATTTTTGTTATTGAATCACTGGTTTTTAGAGGAAATGCATCTCTTAGGGCTCTAAGCTCGGCACGGGCTGCTTTTCGATCCTTCGTGTGATATTCCTCGTTATTAAAGTTTAATGTCTGTTTATCTGCGGACATCTTTATTTCTTTTAAAATGATATTATTTTTAAATAATTTGATTTTGTAGGTTATTATAATTCAATTTTTAAGAAAATGTCGCACTAATTCAAAAAGAATCACAGATCAGTTTGAGGGGTTAACAAAAAGGATCGCGATAAAGAAAAACGGAGTCAGAGAAAGAAAATTTCAGCCAAAAAAAGTTTTTGGAAATTACTTTACTGAGAAAGTAAAAAAACAGAGAAAGAAACAAAAACAGTGAAACAAAAAAAAACAGGTCTATTTTACTGAGAAAGTAACAAAAACAGAGAAACGAGCAAAAACAGAACTACTTTATTGAGAAAGAAACAAAAAAAACAGGTCTACTTAAAAAAATCGAAAAAATCAAGACTAATGAACAGAGAAAGTAACAAAAACAGTGAAACAAAAAAACAGGTCTATTTTACTGAAAAAGTAACAAAAACAGTGAAACAAAAAAAAACAGGTCTACTTAAAAAAATCGAACAAATCAGGACTAATGAACAGAGAAAGTAACAAAAACATAACCACTTTACAATAAAACATACTTTCACAAAAAAGGAGACCATTCAATCAAAAACCCAATAAATCAAGGAAATCCTAAATTTACTTCATTGTTCCTTATAATTGACAAAGTTGCCCAGGATATTCCTGATTCTCACAGATTCTTTCTTCTGAATCACTTTACTTTTCTTTCTGAAATATTCGAAATGACTTTCCGGCAATATTTTTGAGAGAATTTTAAAGATTTGGCCAAGAAGAGAAGAGACAATGTCGTTTTGTACAACAAATTGTTCCAAACATTCAAAAAACACCGTTCTATGACAAACATCCTTAAGGATATCCTTTAAATTAGTCAAAGGACTGAAATCATCTTCTTTAAGGCAGTCAGTCAACTGTCTATTGAAATATTCTGTGCCTATTGGTTCTGAATTCATATTTTTTGAACTGATATCTTCATTCGTGGGGTCTTGATTTGTTGCATCTTCTTTTTTTATGGTGTCTTTACGTGTCAAATCTTTAGAAGTGGTATCATCAATATTGAGACCATCGATTGCAATATCCTCAATGATATCATCCTTATAACTCACCGTGTTACAATCTGGATTCTTTATAATGTATTGTATGATCTTATGGTTGGATTTGACTGGGGTAACACCACCACAGGCGTAACATACAAGTGAGAGAGGGGGTTCATCCTCTGAGTCACAATATGAGTCATAATCTAAGTCATCTTCATTGACAACCCCATTTTTACTATCTGAATCATTTTCAGAAACATCTTTAATTTCAGAATTATTTTCAAAATCATCTTTAATTTCAGATCCCGATGTTTTTTGCTCTTTCAGAAAGATCTGTTCCTGATTTCGTTCATCCACGACATCTGAGCTTAATTTGATGGTTGTTTCTGGATTATCACAATGTTTACAAATAATCAACATATTGATAAACTGATATAAACAATTCTGTAATATTTCATGATTAAATTCACCGTTTAGTATTAATCTACCATTCAAATATTTTATTTGCACAGATAATTGATAATTATAAAACTGTTTAATAAGCCCAGGTTGTCTTTTAAGAGAATCACAGACTGTTAAAAAATTAATGATCAATGTACGAGGATTCCCCTGTCTTCCTTCTCGTATTATTGATAAAGGAGGCATCTTATAACGATAGAACGGGTCGGTGCTGTCCCTGTTTATAGGAATCAAGCCTGACATTTTATTTTGAATATTTTGATTTCGATCACTTTTCGAATAGAAAAGGTTTCAAAATCCGTAAAATATTTTTGTGACAATTAGATTGACACGTGAAAATTTTTGAATAAACGTAATGGAATAGAAAATTGACAAATATGTTGAGATATTAAAAAATGTTGAGATATCCAAGAAAGGTGTTTAGATATTTAAAAATGTTCAGATATCCAAGAAAGGTGTTTAGATATTTAAAAATGTTGAGATATCCAAGAAAGGTGTTTAGATATTAAAAAATGTTGAGATATTAAAGAAAGATGTTTAGATATTTAAAAATGTTCAGATATTAAAAAATAGTTAAAATATTTTGAATATGTTCAAATACTAAAAAATATGTTAAGATAAAAAAATTATGAGATGCGAAAAGCGACACAGCTTGTAATACAGGGGGTTAATAAATTGTAAATTATTAAAATTTTTTGAATTTTCATAAGATGACACTGTAAAATGACATTTTTCATAATTTCTGCTTAAAAATCACAGCCTGCTCTAAACAAGAACTTTTAAAACATTCAGATTTAATTAAAAATTTTAAACAAAAAAGAAAATTCATTAAAAAGGCCAAGGCCTCTCCCAATAATTGTTTATCATAGCCTATCATTAAATTTAAACTGCTAAGTAAATTCCAAAGAGTCTAGAAAATACGATGCTATGATAGGGGGTCATAAGAAAATAAAATTATTTTGATGTTTGTGAAAGTACGAAATCTGAGTTTGAATGATGGTCTCCCGTTTTGTAAAGTATGAACCAGAAAAATTTTTTATTTTATATCAAATTTAGATTAAATCAGAAATACGAACCGATGATAATATGATGGGATGATAATACGATCTAATGATAATATGATCTAATGATAATATGATCTAATGATAATACGATCTAATGATAATACGAACCGATGATAATACGAACCGATGATAATACGATCTAATGATAATACGAACCGATGATAAAATGATCTGATGACTATATCTTCAAAAAATTTGAAGAGTCTTTCTGAATATTTAAAGCTGTCACCAAAATATTTTTTATTTCCGTAAAATTACAGCTGTTAAACAAAAAAAAATGAAAAAATCATTCAGCCCTTAAAAAATTAAAATGTTGTGGTCAATCATATTATTGTTCACTCATTTTATAGACAATACCCAACGGAGAGCATTGACAAGTATAAACTTGGATGAGTTTAACCGAGTACAGCCGTATTTGTCGATGCTTTTACCGCCAGATTCGAAAAATAATACCTATAGATTATTGAGCGGCAAAAATGTGCCAATAAAAAATCTTGGACTGTCCTTTGTACAAAAAGGATATCAGATGAAACCTGTGAATGTATTAACGATCAACGGATTCCTAAAAATATGTAATATGTCAGATGAAGCACTTTTAACAAATTTTCCATTCTCGTTACAAAAACACAGCCCTTTGAAAGATGAAAAAGAATCAAATGGTGTTTATACACCATTTTTAGAATCAAAGGTTGACGGTCAGACACTTTTTACTTTAATCCTGAAAGATCTGCTGGTAAATAATCAACAATTAAAATCCGAGTTCATTTTTTCCTTGAACGAATCAGAAATCGAAAAATATAAAAATCAGATTGCAACAGCCTGTAATGATCTTAAAGTTGATTTATTGGCTATAATACCAAAATCATTGGCCATTTTAATGAAAAATATCACTGTTGTACTGCCGAATAACAAGTCTCTCTTTACAGTTATCACAAGTGATACAGACTGTACCAGATTGGACCTATTCAAAATAATTACCCATTCAGATGAAAAACAAAATAAAAAATTGGACAAACCAATCATCAAATTATTACATAGTGAAAATGTGCTTATGTTTTGTGACAAGGCACTCAATCAGATTTATAAGGAGATGACTGAGGAAGTTGTCCATCAAGGCTTTAAGGACCTATTAAAACAGTTAGACTTACCTGAAAATTTTGATTTAATCTCATTTCCATTCGAAAAACCTCTTAAAGAATATTTTTTCAATTATAAAGAGTTAGAAAAACAAGTTATTGAACAACACAGTGCCTATATCAAATGGAAGGAGCAAAATAAAGACAATCAGGCTGTTTCAGAAGAAGATCGTAACAAACAGCGGATGTTCAATATTCTGGATATACCAATAATGGACAAAGAGAATTCAAAAAAACTTGCACTGGTTGGCACAATAATGGATTTGGAACATTTGGATCAAAAAATTCAGAAATTTTTAGAAAAAGCACAAGAACATTCATTGAAGGCAGAGATGAATTTTTTAAGCAAAGCAGTCGAATTTATGAATGATCCATCGATCAATTTAGGGAATATCACGAGTTATCTATCAATTTTAAACATTGGTCAACACTTACAGACCCATCAGACAGTTCTTTTTAATTATTTTAGGTTTAACGCTAGCTCTACTGATAAAAATTGGCCTCGAGGTGGTAACGCACTACCACTTTATGAGATTCAGGACGATCGAGCCATAATATTCTCAGACCCCCCTTTAGATCAGAAGAGAATAAAAAATCATCAGAAGGAAAATAAACTAATTCAAGAAAATCAAAAGGATGAAAAGAATCAGTCAGCACAAGAAAATCAAAAGGATGAAAAGAATCAGTCAGCACAAGAAAATCAAAAGGATGAAAAGAACCAGTCAACAAAAGAAAATCAAAAGGATGAGGATGAAAAATCACCAATTTATCTCAATTTGAAAGATTTCCCATCAAATTACGCCTTCAAATCAATCGATAACGAAATAGAAAAGCGCAACGAGGTGATTTTGTTTGCAAGTATCTTTAAAAATTGTCCGGCACCCAATGATGTAAAATGGAAGGAATATTCCGAGTTATTACAGATAAAAAATAATATCGAATATGGTCAAATTTTAAAATTAACAGATATAAAACGATTTATTGACAATTTTGCATCTTTCAAATATTCTTACGAGAATTCACCAAAATCACTTGCCAATTTTAGGACCACTCTCAGGATTTGTCAAGGTGAAATGAAAACTAATGAAGAATTGGCAAAGAAATTACAGGATCACTATGATGAGGTCAAAAAATGGTACGATGAAGAAGTCACAGATCAGGCCACTGTAGAAACACTTGAATTTTCTAAATTTGATGAAATTAACCGTAAAAACTTATCACTGAAGACTGAGATGCAGGCGATGAAAAAATTGGTGGAATTTGAGAAACAAATGGCACTCGAGAGGAAACAAAAAGAAGAGGAGCGTATCAAAAAAGAGAAACTTGAACAGGAGAAGAAAGAAAAAGAGAAACTCAAACAGGATGCAACAATCGTTGAACACAAAGATGAGACAAAACTTGAAAACAAAGAGGAGAAACACATTGATGAACCGATCGAAAAGACAAAATCTATCAAAACAGATGCTGAGCCACTCGTTTCAGGCGATGAACTTCACAAAGACAAGAAGGATGCCGATATTTCTCGTGTTCAAGAGGAATTGTCAAAAGACGCCCAGGAACAGTCAGACAAAAAAGGAGCATTTTCTCAATTCTTTGACTTTTTCAAAAATAAAGCAGAGGAGTTGTTGCCAAAAACAGTTCGTGAATTATCAGATGTACAATTTGTTGAAAAAATGACAAATCTTTTGGAGAAAACTTCTAAGAAAGCACTACCCGAATTAGAAAAAACATTTGATAAAGCGAGTAAACCATCTGAAGATTCTGAATCACATGCCAAATTTTCTAATTTACATTCTAGAGTGGCACATTCCCTCAAAAATGTACCTGACAGTTCAATAGCACGTGGTCAAAAATATACCAATTTAAAAAATGAATATAACGCACTAACAGGTGAGATGATCGGCGAGGAGGAAAAGGAAGAATTATAAAAATTTTTACGGTTTAATTTTATTTTTTAAGGATTTTCTCAAATATTTAAGACCTTATTTTTCGTATGTTTATGAAACATGTCTTAGTGTGTGTATTTATGACATGTCTTCGTATGTTTATGAAACATTTCTTATGTGTATATTTAAGACCTTATTTTTCGTATGTTTATGAAACATGTCTTAGTGTGTGTATTTAAGACATGTCTTCGTATATTTTCAAATATTCTTAAAATTAAAGACTTTTTCTAAAATATCTGAAAAAAATCTACAAATATATGAGAAAATTCTTTGCATTTGAAAAATATTTGAGATTTTAACAAATAAAACGAAAAATTTTAAAAATATCTGAAGGTTGCAAAAAGATTATGAAAAATCATTCTACACCATTTTATTCTATTTTATGATTTTCAAGCCTAAGGAACGGCTCAAAGTGGTCAAAAGAGTGCAGAATGCCCAGATCAGCAGATTTTTTCTCTGGTCCAAATAATTTTTCTCCTTCCTGACAGAATATTGCCATATTTAATTCTAAAGCATTTGCACAGGCTGTGATTCCTACACTGTCTGTGATACGAAACATTGGTTGAATCACAGTACTAAGATACTCAGAAATAGACATTGTAAGAAAAGGTGCGTATTCTTTCTTATTTTTGGTCATTTCGCCACTTATAACAAATTTTAACAACATTGTCAGTTCGTTAAATGGTAATTTACTAAGGACAGGGTGTTTTTCTTTGATATCCTCGTATGAGAGTGCCTGTGACTCGTTCTCTGAGTGATCTTTTTGAAATGATTCATTTTCTGATTCATTTTCTTGTCCGCCAACCTGTTTCATTTCGTCAGACAGGTGAATTTTGTCTTCAATTAGGCATGAGAGATTTTCTAAAGCCTCACAATCTGTCTGAAACTCTTCTTTTGGCATATCTGCTTCATTAAATGTGATTTTATGGAACAATTCTTCTCGTTCATCCAAATATTTTGTAAATAAGTCGTAATATTCCTCCCAAACGAACTCATCCAGACCTAATACTTGAATTAGATCTTTACAATATTCCTGATTGACTTCTATCTCATTTTTTAAAAGGCAAAGCACCATTGCAGTGTAAAAGCAGTTTCCATTACGACTGACTTGACAATAATGAGTAAAACCACGAGCTTCCAATAATTTGAAGGCCTTTTCAAAGCGGTCGTCCCTGTATAACGGGTGACTGGTCACGGGGTATAAAATTGAACATGTGGTTGTCCTCATTTTTATTCTCTTTCTGAGGCTCTGATTTTCTAGACTCTTGTTTTAATTTTTTTGACTCTGGTTTTAAATTTTAAATGTTTTTTAGAAAATATTTTGTTTTCTCCTTTCAAATTAAATTGGTACTTATGAAGGGCTCTTCTGTTATGAATTTTGATCAAAACAGGGTGTTACTTTCTCGATTTGAGTGCTCTTTTTTATTAAAATTGATTTATTCCAAAAATATGATTTGAATTTTTATAACTTTTTCAATTCCTGCTTTTTCAGGATTTTAATGAAAGTTTTATTTGAATGCAAAAATAGTTCATGAAGAATCGGGAATAGTCTAGAAATATACATAGTCCATTTTTACGCTAATAATGTACTTTTATATTTTTTTAATGAAAAAAGTTTTGACCAGAAAAAATGCATGATCTTCGATAAGATTGACAAATATTTTTGACTTTCTTTAATTCATCTCTGTTATCTATCTCTTTTTGATCTATTTAATTAGTGCAAAAATAAATAATGATGTTTATTTCTAATTCTCCTTCCCAATTCAGAAAAATTAGAAATTCCTTTAGTTCTCTACCGAGATTCAACATTTTGAATTCAAAATTCACAGAGCATCTAGAACAGACATAAAACATTGAAGGTCACGCACCAGCTAGAACGCTAAAATGTTTTCTAAGGACGAAGAAAGATTGTCTTCAATGCCTGCTAAGTATATAAGGAATTTTCTCAAAAATCAACCTTAGATTAAAATACCTTTTCTTCAGAATTTAGAAAAACAAACCAACCTGAATGGCTTGATACATTTGAACAAGTCGTAAACACTTGTGACTGGTCGGAGGATGAAGTCTCAAAAATCATTCTTACTCTATTCATACGAATATTTTTAAAAAACACACCCGAACGATCAAGTGCAGAAACAATAATAATGGAATTGCGTAATTTTTTTATCCAAAAAAAACAACTACTGTAAATATTTGGAAAAAATTCCGAATCTTAAATAACAAATTTTAATAATTTTAGAGCTTTTGTTAAAAAACTAAACAAACTCTTATCTCAAGCTAACCACTGCCTTATAAATGATCAAAGAATTGGAGAACGTAAAAAATATGATTATTTTTTTCGCAGAGTGCCAGTCCAGTCTCAAAAAGACATAACAACAATACAGGATGTAATTCTCCTCTTGGAAAAGATGGATCAAATAATCCCACAGATATCAAAAGCACACAGGTTCAAAATAAAAGGTCTAATGAACTGGGACCACAATAAAAATATACTTAGAGTTCAATTGGACCACAAAAATCAGTATCTAGACAATATCAAAAAAGGAGAAGCAATTATTTTCTAAGTTCAACAAAGAGGCAACCATGATACCAAAGATTGTAAAAAATAAAGACACCCAAAATTACGACTAAATGTTAAAGACAAATTCATTTGTTCGACTACTGCTAAGATTATGAACGTTAAATATGCAATGATATTTGATTCTTGGTCGTAAAATAGTTTTATTTCGAAAAAGATAGCATGCTATCTTCAACTAAGAACAACAGAAGTGACAAAAAAATCAAATCATCAAGTGACAAATGTTGAAAGCATTAAAACAATCGGGAAGTTGTTTGTGATTTTAAGGCTGTTAAACTGTTCTTTTGAGTAAAATTTTTATGTAGTAAATGATTTTATTGACTAAATAATTTTTAGACTCGATTTTATGGTCTACAACAAGTTATCTGTACACTTGAGCAATCGCTTTTTTATTAACAGTTCGAATGTCAAGTTTTCAGCTTTAAAAGAATCTTTTGACAAAGAACACTTAGAAAATGTGAGTTGTTTGAAAAAAAGATACAACTGAAAAAAATTATCAATGAATATAGATAAAAATGTCTACAATAGGAACTATCAAAGACACTTTCCATAAAATTGTTTTAACAAAACAAGAAAGTAATATCAGAATAGCAGAAAAATCTTACCAGGGTTCATTGTGATAATTAGATGCACTTAACGACATTATTGTCAAATTATTAAAGAAAAAAATAATACATCAAGCAGCTCACTAATCTGCTCACCTGTATTTGTTGTTCAAAAGAAAACAAACAATTACGACTGGTCGTGGATTTTAGAAAACATAATTCAGTGGCAAGGCAAGATCACCATCCGATCCGAAACATACAATCGGAGCTGTCGAGTCTTGGATGATTTTCAATATTCCCACATGCGGGATCTAATTCTTGATATCATTAAATATTAATAGCAAAGATGATGGCTACAAAACATCGGGTATAGTTCCACGGCAATTAAAATGCCATAAAATGCCGTTACACTCATCAAATGAAGCAAAAAATTTCCAACGGGCAATGAACTGATTATTAAGGCCTCATGTCCGTATATATCTAATATTCTAATTATGGGTCAGAACGACAAAAAACATCTCGCCAATATCAAAATTGTTCTTAACATCATAAAAATAATGCCATTACCTTTGATTTTTTCAAGAGTTCAATCTTTATGAAATAGGCAAAACACCTTGGAATGAAAATTAAAATTGAAAGCATTATACATATACAGAAAAAAACCTCAAACATCAGAACTTTAAAAGTCAAGAAGACATCGAGACAATAACAATAATTATTTGATTTCATTAACTGGAGTTTCGTAGGACTTCAGGCCTCCAATTTGAAATCTGAAAATATTTCACTTCTAGATTTTAATGCAAGAGTGACAGCCTAAAAATAATAAATTTAATTACGACAAAGGCTTCCAATGACTAATCAAAAATTTTACTTTTTTGATTTTATTCTTATTAATAAACCTGACGTAGAATCTATTTTTGGCCATTTTTGTGTGTTTATATTCATCATTTGCGCATAAAGATTTTCGTCTAAAATTTTGTAAAAATAAAAAAAAATTGTTGCCATTTTTTTCCCGCGTTTTTTGAATCTTCAAAAATTCAGTTTTTGATACCTTAAAAATAGATTCTACGTGAAAAAATAAAGTTAAAATGAATCGCACAAGAGGATCTAAAAATAAGAAAAAAACAATATAAGAGAACTATCTAGAAAACTCTGTCGGTACCTCTACATGACCGCTTATCACTTATTTATCAGACATGTCATCATAACAGATCATTGGTCCGTTTTTATCTCTTTAATGATATAAATACTCCTTTACTCTCAACTCCATCCTTTCTCGCCTTACACACATGCATACAATGTACAACACATCGCACAAAAATATAATAAACTCTTTTTATTCCGACAAACTCCATTGCCTTTAAAGACGGAAGTGACGCTGTGGAATGTTCAATCTGTAAAGTTGTTCTGAAAAAATGTCCTAAGAAAGGAAAAAGCGTAATGACAGAACATTTTAAATCATCTGGACACAAGAAGAAAGAGGCTAGAATTGTTTTTTTATCAAAACTGGTACAAGAAGGAAAAGATCTAGAAGAATTTCATTATGAACTTGCAAAAATGTGGCTAAAAATCGGAGCACATTTACATAAGCTAAGCCATCCAGAAATACAAACTTTTTTAAAACGTTTTTTCAGAATTGATTTGAAAAGCGAGATGTCTTATGGTGATTATTTCTCAAAAATAAAAGCTGAATGATACATTAGAAACCAGTTTTATGTAAAAAATTTTGTTATGCCACTTGATGAAACCACTGATGCGTGTTAAAGACACATTTTAAATATTTTTGCGACAGAATTTTCTGAAAATGACCCAACAACTGCAGTTCTAATAGATTCAATTGAGCTACAACGCACCACAGCAAATAACATTTTGAAATAAATTCGACACCTAATTTCATCAATTTTATTGCAAGACCACAACAGAAAACAACATTTCAAAGCAATAGTAACAGATGGTGCTGTATATTACACTAAATTGTGTCGAAATTTGATACAAGAATTTCCCGATGTGATACATATACAATGTATTTTCATAATCTTTACCTTATGTGTGAAGATATCAGGAAAGAAAAACCACTTGCAAATGATTTTATTGTTGCAATCAAAAAATGTTTACTAAAAACAAAATAAATCAATATATATAGAGTAATGTAACAAATTTGCCTGTACAAAAATTTTCTATCATTACTCGTTGGGAAACTTATATTACATTTTGAAGTTATTTATTTACAAATTTTCCTCAAGTTGAGCTGTTCATTGCTCAATTACTCTCTGATTATTCTTATTTAAAAAGTTATATGTGTTGGAACGCGCTAGTTTGCTAAAGGGTGACAACATTTCTTATCGCAATTCTGATATAAAAAGATGAGCCCCTTGAACCCTTCAATAAATTACTAGTTAATATGGATTTGTCTTTGGATAAAAGCAATAAGCTCAACATTTAAAACAAACAAAATATAGTATAATAAATGGATTGCCAATCAATTGTTATAATCTCTTTAAATTGTTAGAAATTAGAACAATGCGCTAGTAAAATATTTGAAATAGCGAGATAAAGGTTATTATTTGAAGATATAAAAGCGATAATGACAGCAACAAATATGAGAAGAGTTGATAAATAACATGATGTGGGAAACAGAAATTAAAGAAGAACAAATGTGGTACTACAACAAAATATCTGATAAAAAAATGAAAGAAGAAAGAAAAATTTGAGAAAGAATGGAGAAAACATGGAAAAATAATGATAAGGGAAGTACTCAAGAGAAGAAAACGGAAACAAATAATAAATTTTTTTTATGTGGTACAGTAGAATCACCCTATGATTTAATTCAAAATATTTTCAACCCTTAGAAAAATGTCAATGACAGACAGAGGCTAATTTGATAAAACCCAAAGCAAGCATTTATATGGATAAATACGTCGTAGATCGAGTGGTAGTAAGGATAAAGGAAAGAGCAAAAGGCAGTTTATTCTTCGATATTCGTATGTCATGCTGAAAAGGGGTTCACCCCCGGGTAAGTAGGTCACTTTGTGTCGTGCGGCAACGACCGACTTCATTAATATTAATATGGCGCCGTGTAAACTTTATAAAGTAGAAAAAACAGCCCCCCTAGAAAACCTAGAACAAAAAGAAAGGCTAACAAATCAGACAATAATCTTAATACACTTCCAAGTAAAAAGCAAGCAGAAGACATCAACTATGCAGAGTCAGCAAAAAGGTGATTCGGGTTGTTAGAATCAAGGAGTTTATTCAAAGCCACCTTTTGAGGTTGTTAGTTGTTCATGAGTGATCTGAGGGGTGAAAATATTTGTGGATTTATCGACAGGCTGCCGACACAGTCGCTCCGGGATCAACGAATAAAAGTACCTTCAAAAAATCCTTCTTTGTTCGCCATGTAATGTGACTTTCCGTACCATCAACAAAAGGCACATGGCAATTATTTATACGAAGAGTTTCAAAAATTGTGGATAAAGTTGTGATAGGCGGTTAACCTTTCACTGTTTGATTAGGAGTCTGTGTGTCATGAATATCGCAAATATTTTCCCCTAATCAATCATGAAGAACCTCACGACAAGTAAATTACTTAGTGTCACAGATCTTCTTGGTCAGACCGTAGGAGCCAACCACAGAGTGTCTCATAAACAGTTATTTCCTTCTGAAAATTGTGTTATTAAATAAACTTTTTACAATTTTTCCACGTACATATCAGCAAGTTTTCATTTTATTTTTGTCTTTGAGGGATGCAAATCTGATTAATTTTAAAGTAAATTATTTCTGAAATACAAAAAAATCTGTCTTCATTGAATTTTTATGTAAACAGGGCATAAATTTTTTTCCTATATCGAAATTTAGGCACTTCAGTATAACCCTTATCCTAGAATTGGATTAAAATTAAATTACACCAGAGTGGCAATTTTTTTCATAAATTTCTTTCTATTTTAACCCCTTCTCTAAAGATATGTCACAAAACCCACATCTCGTATTGAAGAACACCATGTCATTATTAAATATAGTATTATTCAAATCTAAGAACCAGTTTAGAAGCACTTTAATCTATAGAAAGGCAAAATTAGTCTATCAATGTATCAAAAAAATGAACAATGCCTGTTATTGTTGTTATCCGAACGGAACGTTGTGTAGTACATCCAGTGTATTTGATAGAATAATCCATAATATTCTTACTTTATATCAATTGTGTAAATGTTACATAGAAATGGAAAATGTCAAACCTTTTGCACAGATATTGAAAGGGATCACAGCCACACTCTTTGTAAACATTTCTGAAATACAGAAATACACGATTCAGTAAAATTGTGTAATCTAATATTTTCAGATCACTGTTGTCAACTATTCTTAAAAAAGTACTGCATAATAAAATATTTTTAAATAAAGTACTGTATGATAAAATATTCTTAAATAAAGTACTGCATAATAAAATATTCTTAAATAACATATTCTCAAAAAAAGTATAAA
This sequence comes from Pseudoloma neurophilia, assembly GCA_001432165.1. Lineage (NCBI taxonomy): Eukaryota > Fungi > Microsporidia > Pseudoloma > Pseudoloma neurophilia. The sequence continues at coordinate 42,232 of LGUB01000001.1, forward strand.
ATATTTTTAAACAACTAAAATATCACAAAATACAACTAAAATATCACGAAAATACAACTAAAATATCACGAAATACAACTAAAATATCACGAAAATACAACTAAAATGTGACAAAAATACAACAAAATCTATAAAAAATGGTACATCATACTACTATTTCATTTATACAGTAAGATTGTTAATTAACCCTCCTGCAATATTTTGGTTATAATCTGTCAATGCATTGCTCATATCTGCTAATTCTGTGGTGGTTACCTGGTTTATTAAATCATTTACTTTTGTACTGATAGTGGCCATCTCTGCATCTATGTTTGTTTTGAGTGTATTCTGTATTGGTGTAATGGCATTGGTAATTGCGGTACTCTCTTGTTGTGTTACATTGTCTATCAATGTTTGTACATCCTGTAATAAACCATTTGTGATGTTTTCTAATTTTGTGATAAGGTCTGCTGTTCCATCATTCATTATGACAGTCACTTCATTTTTTTCTCTCAAATCATTTGCTGCTATGAGTGCAGATGAATCATTTACAAATGTTGTGAGTAAAGCACTGATTTCTTGATAAAGGGCCTCTTTTCCAGGTGCAATTGATTCAGCAATTGCTGCTGGATCAGGGAATGTCAATTGTGGTAATGCTGGTGCATTGTTATTAGGATCATTCAATATGGTAGAGAGTTGTGTAAAGAGAGAATAATTTGCAGCCTCAATGGTTGTTGTGAGATCTGTCAATTCTGTGGCACTATGTGCTGTGAGAGCGTCACTTACAGCAATCTGTAAAGTAGTGATCAATGCTTTAATTTCATTGACTAACTGTGTGTTTTTTATACTTAATGAATTGGATGCTAATCCATGCTCTGCCTGGGATGTTTCCTCCACTAATTGATCAACATAACCAGACAGTCCATTTATGATTGAATCTATTCCATTATACATGTCAGTATTACCTTGTTCTATAATTGGTACAATAAGTGGTATTTCTGTTGTATTGGCATTGTCAATCAAAACATCAATTGATGCGTTTAAATCATTTAAAATAGAGTCTACTCCTACATTAATGGCTGTTTGTGCTGCAAGGATCACATTAAGGGCAACCTGTGGATCAGGAACAATAACACCTGCATATATTGAAGGTCTATTACCGTATCTTCTCGTAACTGGACGGTTTCTTGATGAGAACATTCTGTCTGGTACAAACATACCTCTTGGATTTGATGCATACAATCTTCGCATCATTGGTTGTCTCCTTGGTGATCTTCTCATAGGGACATGCCTTCTTTGCATTCCAAAAGGTTGTCTGACTGATGGGAAAAATTCTTCCTCATCATATCCCTGTTGTATATTAGAGAAAGGCCTCTTTTGTCCTCTAAAAGGTTGTCTGACTGATGGGAAAAATTCTTCCTCATCGTATCCCTGTTGTAGATTAGAGAAAGGCCTCTTTTGTCCTCTAAAAGGTTGTCTGACTGATGGGAAGAATTCTTCCTCATCATATCCCTGTTGTAGATTTAAGTAATGTGGTCTGTTTGAAAAACGTAATGGTCTTCTAAGAACACCACTTTTTCTAAATGGCATTGTTCTGCGCAGTTTCAGCGGACTGAATGCCGAAATAATTGTTAGTAATGAAAATATCAGCATGTTTATGTGTTTTTGTTTGCTTTTATAGTTTTATTTTGAGAAAAATTCTAGAACGTCTGGAATGTTCTTGAAGTTGATCATGCAAAAACACGGGGTTTACGGGTAATTTTGTTTCTTGTTTTTTTTTTCTTAGGATATAAAAATAAAATATATGTTTGAATTAGAGTATGTTTTTTGAATAAGTGATTAAATATGATATTTTCAATAACTATTTTATTCAAATCAAGAAATCATAGGTTCAATTTTTTTGCAAATCTGATGAAAAGAGAAAAATAGTAAAAAAGTAATAAAACACAACCCGATATGAAATTAAAAAAAAATATTTATGTCTTGTTATAAAAAGTACCGTATATATCATTTTTTGTAATAAATATAGTGTCTTGTAATAAAATAGTACCGTATATATAATGTCTTGTAATAAAATATTACCTTATATATAAAGTCTTGTAATAAAATAGTACCTTATATATAATGTCTTGTAATAAAATAGTACCTTATATATAATGTCTTGTAATAAATCATGTTTTGTGATAAATCAGTATTAATTTTACGGTTTTGAGAACATACTCTAATAATTTATCACGTATAACTAACATTGACAGGCACAGTTCGTTTATATTTGTTATATAAATGTTACAATATTGTCAAAATATCAAAATTAGCACCGACTGATCATGTTATAGATGTAAATAAAATCGTTTAATAATTTCTTGATATTATCCACCTGCTGATAATTTTTTCTGACTGTGTGGCTATACTTTTTTATTTCTGAAAATACGTATCCGGGAAAATCACCTAAAAACCACATTCACCTTTTTGCAATAAATAACATATCTTAGAAAACCACGATCACCTTTTTGCAATAAATAACATATCCATAAAACCACATTCACCTTTTTGCAATAAAAAACATATCCATAAAACCACATTTACGAAAATTCAATCGAAACCTTCTTTTAAATAACTCATAAACATGTTTTATCAATCTTTTTTAAACAACAAAAATCAAATCAGAAAAAAAGATGAGAAAAAACAAACTGGGTTGCTCGTCAGAACAACCGTGGCCATCTGACCGATCACTTTTTGCTTTGAACAGAAATACGCTCAAACATTCTGAATTAACACATACAAAATAACTCAAATAACATTTATACCACCATTTTATTATTTATAAAAATAAAATACCATTTACAAAAAACATTTTATTTATAAAAATACCATTTATAAAAAACCACCATTTTATTATTTATAAAAATAAAATACCATTTTTAAAAAAACCATTTTATTGTTTATAAAAATAAAATAACATTTATACCACCATTTTATTATTTATCCAATATAGAACATGTCACGTTTTTTATAATATTCAGAATCTAATTTCAAATTTTCAAGGACATCATCCAAAAGCACACCTCTACCAACCACCATACCAAGATGTAATTTTGCTATATTGGTTATATGTACATGACAATGATAATATGATGGTCTGTAATGAAAGAATAACATTATTTGATCTGATAATATACCATACTTTTCTTTAACAGTTTTAAAAATAAAATTTTTTACATTTTCTAGTTGCTGTTGTTTTAACTCACGTAAAGTAAAAATTTGATCATCTTTAAAAAATGCTAAAAGATAAAGATCTGATATATCTTTTTTATTCCATTTATAAGATGGAATAATAACAGAAATTTCATTTTGTGCAATAATTTCCTCTTTTTCACCGTTAATAATCTGTTTTATCCATTCACAGCTAAGTTTTGATTCTTTCAAATATTTCTGATATTGATCATAAGTTTCACGTTTATAACTTACAGGTGAATATTTTGCAATATGATGCTCTGTACAAGGTGTTATAAGAATAAAATATTTATCACCTGAATGATATGAAAAATAAGGTGGGTTTTTAGTTACCAAAGTATACGATTTTAGGTGATTTATTATTTTATTTTTGAACACCTGTTTTACCTGAGTATTTGTATCTGCTGTGATATTGTTTGTATTTGCTGTGATATTGTTTGTATTTGCTGTGATATTGTTTGTATGGGATGTGTCATTATTTGTATTTGCTGTGATATTGTTTGTATGGGATGTAATATTGTTTGTATGGGATGTGTCATTGTTTGTATGGGATGTGATATTGTTTGTATGGGATGTGTCATTATTTGTATGGGATGTGTCATTGTTTGTATGGGATGTAATATTGTTTGTACTTGCTTTGACATTACCAGAACATACTACTGTGCCATTACCATCACCTACCTTAACATTTTTTTCATTTACCACGCCATTACCATCACCTGCCTTAACATTTTCTTCATTTACCACCCCATTACCATCATCTGCTTTAACATCACCTGTCCCAGTGTTATTCATTGATAGTTGCCCCTCCATAACAATAAGAAATTGCTCGTTATCATTCATTTTACCGGTTAACATTGTTGATTGTTTAACTGACCATTCTTTATCTATTGAATTGATCTGTGATAAATGATATAATGCTGTAGTTTTAAATTGATCATCCATCTTTTGTTCGTATGTTACTAATGAAGGGTAATCATTTTTTAACTTGCTGAGTTTTTAAAAATTTAAAAAAATTATTATAATTTTAACATTCTTTTACAACATTCTTTATTTTGACATTCTTTATTTTGACATTCTTTGACCTACTTTTAAAATATTCAACTAAAGTTATTTTATAACTTTTCTCCACTAACTAAAATATTTCTTCACTTAGCGTGTCCTGCAAAGAGAACCAGTATACTTTTTTTCTCTGATCAAAATACTTTAAACACCTTAAAACCACACTTTAAACACCTTAAACATTCTACACTTGAAACAGCTTAGAACATTCCAACATACCTTAGAACATCTTAAAACCACACTTTAAACATTCTACATACCTTAAAACCACACTTTAAACATTCTACATACCTTAGGACATACCTTAAACATTCTACACTTGAAACAGCTTAGAACATTCCAACATACCTTAGAACATACCTTAAACATTCTACATACCTTAGGACATACCTTAAACATTCTACACTTGAAACAGCTTAGAACATTCTAACATACCTTAGAACATCTTAAAACCACACTTTAAACACATTAAACACCTTAGAACATTCTAACCTTAAAACCACACTTAAACATTCTACATACCTTAGAACATACCTTAAACATTCTAACATGCCTTAGAACATCTTAAAACCACACTTTAAACATTCTACATACCTTAAAACCGCACTTTAAACATTCTACACTTGAAACAGCTTAGAACATTCTAACATACCTTAGAACATCTTAAAACCACACTTTAAACACATTAAACACCTTAGAACATTCTAACCTTAAAACCACACTTAAACATTCTACATACCTTAGAACATACCTTAAACATTCTAACATGCCTTAGAACATCTTAAAACCACACTTTAAACATTCTACATACCTTAAAACCGCACTTTAAACATTCTACACTTGAAACACCTTAGAACATTCTAACATACCTTAGAACATCTTAAAACCACACTTTAAACACATTAAACACCTTAGAACATTCTAACCTTAAAACCACACTTTAAACATTCTACATACCTTAAAAAACAACACCTAAGAACACTTTTAAAAACAACACTTAAACATACCTTAAAACAAAAACACTTTTAAAAACCACACTTAAAAACAAAAAACAAACAAGAACACTTTTCAAAGCACACTTAAAAACGATAACACTTTTCAAAGCACACTTAAAAACAAGAACACTTTTAAAAACAAAAAACAAACAAGAACACTTAAAAATACCTTAACTTAAAAAACAAACAAACTTAAAACAAACAAAAAACAAACTTAAAATACCTTAACTTAAACATCATTTTATTATTGCACGAACCATTGCAAAACATCCGAACAAATTTGTTTATAATCCAGCTCATAAACATTTTCATCCAATTGTTGATAATAACTTTCAACTTTTATTAAAAATTCTCTTTTATCTTCTTTTAATAATAATTTTCTAGTAATTGGTAATAATTTATTATATTTTTTTGGTTTTGTACCAGGATAAATTTCATTTAATTTTTTTTTAAAAATAGTTTCATTATTTTGAAAATTAGAAATATGCCATCTTAATTCAACTGTTTCTTTTGAAGAAATAATCATAATAATTTCTAAAGATCTAAGAGATTCAATAAAAGTATTATTTTCAATTTCTGATAAATAAATAGGAAAAAGACTATTTAAATTATTATGATTACATTTTAAAAATAAAATACTAATTAAATTAAATATTTCTTTTCTTACTTGTTTATTTGAATTTATAAGATCATTTATCCAAGGAACAATAATAGTAATATATTTATTAAAAGAATTTTTTTCTTTTGAAAAAATAAAAAAAGAAATTTTTCTTAAAATATTAGAATTATTTTGATTTAAAGAATCTTGATTAGAAAATAAACCAGAAGTAGTAGTTAATTTACCAATAATATCAAATAATTTATCTTCTTTTATAAAATATAATAAATAACTTAATTTTTTTAATAAAAAAATATTATTAGAAAAAGGAGAATTTGATAAAATATTTTCAGATTCTAAAAAAAAGGTAAAAAAATCATTAAGACCTAAACCATGAAATAATAAACAATCCAAAGCAATATCAAATTTTGAGTTATTTTGATTAGGTGGTTTTGTATGGTAATTATCATAATAATGTCCTTTATCTACTGATGTATGGTAATTATCATGGTAATGTCCTTTACCTACTTTATGTTCATTATCATAATAATGTCCTTTTTCTACATATGAATCTACTGTATTATCTACTGTATTATCTACTGTATTATCTACTGTATTACCTACTGTATTACCTACTTTATTACCTACTTTATCATAATCTGATAAAATGTGCTTGTTAATCATATTTGGTAATATTTTAAAATTACCTTGTTTTTCATTATCAAAACCTGTAATTATACAATCAGGTCTAAAAATAGTAATTTCTTCAATTAATACATCTTCTTTTTTAAGTAGGTACATACAAATATTTGTAACAAGAGTCATAAGTTTTTCAGTTGTAATTGTTTTTTTATAATTATTTGTAAGACATAAACAAATAGAAAGTAACTCATTTGTAATTTTCTTTTTATTTTGTAATAATTTATATAAAAATGTAAGACAAAGATCAATTAATCTTATATTTGAACATTGATTTGACATTAAATAGTATAAATGACTGATTGTATCAATTTTTTTAATTGATAAATCATCATAATCAGAGAAATAATTCATTTTTGTATTTTTATGTTGTTTTAAAATATTATTTTGTAAATGGTGTATGGCTTTAATCTCATCTTTTAAATCATAATTTAAATCATATTTTAAATCAAAATCATCTTTTAAATCATAATTTAAATCATCCTTTATCTCATATTTTATCTCATCTTCACTTAAACCACTTATTAAACCACTTGTTAAACTTGAAAAGACCTTATTCATATATCCATATTTCCCCTTTTCTAATATCAATTGATAAATCTTTTTATTTAATTTTTCATTTAAAAATATATATTGAAAGTATTTCATATAATAATTAATGAATAAAGGTTCGTTAATTAAACATTCCATTATTGCGTTTATATTATCAATAATGGTAGTAGTAGTAAAAGGAGTAGTAAAAGGAGTAATACTATCATCATTACTACTTTTACTGCTACTGTCAATAAGTTGTGAGATAATGAACATAGTTTTTTCTAAAATATCTTCCATATTAAACTCGTTTTTTCTCTTTTGTATCCTTTTTATCACCTCTAACAAAATTGTCAAATCTACTCCCGATTTTACCACTTTATTCTCATATACTCCTAAAACATTATTCTTATCTACTCCTACTCCTAAAACATTATCCTTATCTCCTAAAACATTATTCTCATATACTCCTAAAACATCATGATTTAAAACATTATCCTTATCTCCTAAAACATCATGATTTAAAACATTAGTCTTTTCACCACCACCTTGTAATGATTGTTCGTAATACTTTGTTAAAATATTCAAATAAGCTTTTGATAAAAATTCTTTGTTCCTTATTTTAAATATAACATGATTAATTGGTAAAATATCTTTAAAGAATTTTAATGATGTTTTTTCAATAATTAAACAATGTTCAATTAATAAAATTGTATCATAAATAAATGGTAATGTAGCATTTTTATAAATTGATTGATAATCAGGTGATATAATCAAATTTAAAGATAATAAATTATCAATTATAACCATAAGCATATTATATTCACTTTTTAAATGTTGTTGTTGTTCTACTTTTTTTGAATTAGTAGTATCTTCTTCTTTTGAATTAGTAGTATCTTCTTCTTTTGAATGAGTAGTATCTTCTTTTTTTGAATGAGTAGTATCTTTTTTTGAATGAGTAGTATCTTCTTTTTTTGAATGATGTTCTTCTTTTTTTAAATGAGTAGTATCTTCTTTTTTTGAATTAGTAGTATCTTCTTTATTCACTCCTTTATCTACTCCATTATTCACTCCCTTATTTATCTCAAGATAAGAATGTTCATCATATTGTGTACCCATTTCAAATCCTTCTTTATATAGACCTTGTTCATTATAAAAACCCTCTTTATCCTCTTTATAATCCTGTTCTTTATCTTCTTTATAATCCTCTTTATAATCCTGTTCATTATAAACTTGTTCATCATAAAAACTAGAATATTTTATTATCATAGGTTGTAATATTTCAAATAAATTATTATTCTTTCTTATATATTTTATAAATTTATGATTATATTTTAATAATTTATAAATTAAAAAAATATTTTTATCATTTATTACTTTTTTAAATAATTTTACTGAATAAATTGATGATAAAAAATTTGGTATTTTTCTATTTGCTAAAATTATTAAAGTTTTATAAAATTGAACACTATCTAAAATATTAAAAGAATGAATTAGAATTTTAAAACAAATTGACTGTATTTTAAAATGATCACCATCACTATTATAATCACTATAAAGTATATTCTGTATGTTTTTAGATTGTATTTCTTCAATAAGCATATCCTGAAATGTAAGCATATCCTGAGATAATGTCGTATGTTTAACTCTCATGTCCTGAGACATGTCATGAGATATGTCCTGAGATATGTCATGAGATAATCTCTTATCTTTAATGTTATTTAATACGGTCTCATATGCACAAAATAATCGTTCATCATATTCATAAAATAATCTTTTAAACATTAATAATAATATTTTTTTATCTATTTCTTCTGATAATAAAAATAACCTTAAAATAAAAAAATTATCAAGTAAATTTCTATTTTCTATAAATTTATACCAAAATTCATTATTATATGGATTTATATATTTTAAAATATTATGAAAATTAAATTTATCAAGTGGTAGATCATTTTGAAAAATTATCATTGGTTTTAAAATGTTAGGTTTTGAACTGTTAGGTTTTAAAATGTTATTTTGAGGTGTTTGTAAGTAAAATTGATCTAATTCAGATTCTAATTTATCAACCATTTTCTGATTTAAATTCTTACTTATGGTTTGTGTATTTTTAGAGTGTTCTGATTTTACATTATCTTTAAAATTACCATCTGATTTTAAGATTCTTTCTGATTTTAAATTACCCTCAGATTTTACATTATCTTTTAAATTACCATCTGATTTTAAATTACCCTCAGATTGTTGTAAAATTCGTTCTGCATTGGCCACATACTCTGGTAATTTATTCATTTGCACACATTTAAGTAATATATTTACAATTTTATTAAATTTTTTTATTTCAAATAATTTATAATTTATATTTATTAATAATAAAAAATTTAAAGAATTTTGTTCTGAATTTTCTATCTTGGCTTTGGAATGTAAAAATATTAATAAATCTAAAAAATCATTTGGTTCAACTTCCTCATTTGATGATAAATCTGTTCTAGAATATTCAAGTAATATAGAACTGTCATCCTCTAAAAATGATGTTTGTTGACCACCATGAATACGAGTCTTATTAATACGTGTATTATTATGTGATGTCTCATTGTGTGGTGTATTACTAATACATGTATTATTATGTGATGTATTATTTGATGTATTAATACGTGTCTTATTATGTGATGTCTCATTATGTGATGAATTATTATCATTTGTATTTTTTACCTTATTGATATTCTCATTCGTACAAATAATCGATGGTTCAATTATTTTTTCGCCTAGAACTGCATCGATGGTTTTTTGCTCTTCCTGAAATTGATCAATCAATGGTTTTGCTTCTACTTCATCAGATGGTTTTACTCCTTCATTTACTTTTACTCCTTCATTAAGTTGTTTTACCTCATTTACTTTTACATTCTCATTTACTTTTACTCCTTCATTTACAACATCCTCATTTACTTTTACTCCTTCATTTACAACATCCTCATTTACTTTTACTTCTTCATTAACATCCTCATTTACTCCTTCCTCATCTACTTCATTTACTCCTTCATTTACTCCTTCATTTACTCCTTTATCCAAATCCTCATGTACGTTTTCTTTAATAGCTCTATCAAACATCTCACCTCTTCTATGGTTAGTTATAATCCGTCTAAATTCCACGTAAATCATTCTCCAAAAAAATGAGTTCTCAAGAAGATCAAACACGTATTCAAACCCAATATTCTTTTTTTCTGTTTTAAATAAAGCGTATAATAATAAATTTATGATTTCTTTATCATTTATTTCTTCTTGAATAATTAAATTTTGAAATAATTTATAAAATAAATTAAGATCTTTATCAATAATTTTTTTAAGAATTTTCTTTAAAAGTGTTTTATCATTTTGTAACCATAAATTTACCTTCTTATTTATAGTTACCTCTTTTTTAAGATATAATTTTAAAATATGAGTGGTTAATTTTACAATATCATCGTGTAAATACTCATCTTTTATGATAATACGTTTCTTTTCTTCAATAACCTGATCCATTACAGTCGTTGTTTCCATTACATTAGTTGTATTATTACCTGTTGTATTATTGCCTGTTGTATTATTGCCTATTGTAGTAGTATTATTACCTATTGTAGTAGTATTATTACCTATTGTAGTTGTATCCCCCTCTTTTACACCCTTTGTTGTATCCCCCTCCTTTATAGTTGTATCACCCTCCTCCTTTTCCTTTACACCCTCCTCCTTTTCCTTTATACCCTCTATTGTCATATTTTCATATTCAAAATCACTCTTATCAGGATTATAATATTCTATTATCTTATTTAATGTAAAATATTTATTTAAAAGATCCATTGTACCTCGTATTGTTAATGATTCTCCATCATATAATGTCTTTTGTATTGATTTTATTGATATTTCTGATATTTCTACTGGTTTATTTTTAAAATAATTTATAACTCCTATTCTTAATTCTGGACATAATAAAAAATTTCTCCAAATTGATGAATCATTTTCTTGATTTGAAAGTAATTTTACTGTTTGTTCAAAAAATGGTCCATTTTCTTCTTCTAAAAATGGTAAAAGTGCTAATGCAAAACTATCTGTATAAATTTTTAAATTATTTTTTTTTTTCATTTTATTTTGTAAATTTTCTAAAACATTAAAATAATTTTTTCTAACTGATAATTTTGAATATATTCCATATGAAAATAATCCTAAAAGTATATGATTTGATAATTCTATTTTTTCTATAATTATTTCATATGTTTGTAATGCTTTATTATGAACTCCTGCTGGTAATGCTGGATTAAGTGATTGATTTAATCTTCTTGTTAATAAAAATTCTAAATCTTTTGGTAATTTTTCTACTTTTTTTAAAGCACTATCAACATCTGTAAGTAAAGAAATAAAATCTGACCATTCTTGTGCATTTTTAAAAGCATCTAATTTCTTTTTAATTTTTGTTATTTTTTGATTATAATCTGACATATGGGTCAATTTATGATTCTATTTATAAAAAAAACTCTTCTTTTTGATTTGAGCCCTTTTCAAATTTGATTGATCGATTTAAAAACAAAAGGGGGGTGAATCAAAAATGAAATCTCATTCGTTTTTAAAATTACATTCGTTTTTAAAATCTCATTCGTTTTTAAATTACATTCGTTTTTAAAATTACATTCGTTTTTAAAATCTCATTCGTTTTTAAATTACATTCGTTTTAAAACCACATTCGTTTTAAAACCACATTCTTTTTAAAACCACATTCGTTTTTAAATTACATTCGTTTTAAAACCACATTCGTTTTTAAAATCTCATTCGTTTTAAAACCTTATTCGTTTATCATTTTTTAAGAGTGTTTAAGGAAGATAATACAGAAAAGGAAGTATTAGAAGAGGAAGTAGAAGATGATTTCTCTTTAGAAAACTGGGAAAAAATTTTAACAAAATCATGCCAGTCTCATAAAAATAAATTATAATTTTACTAAAAAACAAGTGGAGAACCCAGGGATCGAACCTGGTACCTTTCGCCTGCTAAGCGAACGCTCTACCGAATGAGCTAGTTCCCCTTAATTATTTTGAAAAATATGATATTTCACTGAAACCAACTGAAACAGTTATCACTTTTAAGTGATTTGTAACAAATGGTCAAAAACTAAATTTAAACACATTTTTAAAAAGTTTAATTTCACTGAGTGTTTTAAATTTCACTGAATATTTTAAATTTCACTGAATATTTTAAATTTACTGAGTATTTTAAATTTCACTCAGTATTTTAAATTTCACTGAATATTTTAAATTTCACTGAATATTTTAAATTTCACTGAATATTTTAAATTTACTGAGTATTCAAAAATTAAATTTTAAACTCATTTTTTAAAACAAAATATTTTGTAACGTTTCAAACATTTCTAAAACGAATGTTTTAAAATAAGAAATTGAAATATATTCCAGTAAACAAATCATTATAGAAAAAAACAAATCATTTTTAACGAATAGCACAAAATTGAAAATGTTTTACTTTTTAATCTTAAGATTAGTCACATGTGAGATGAAAAAAGAATCAGATGGTTCTTATGTTGTATCAATGAAAGATATTGATGATATGGGTGGTGTTGATAGTTTGATTGGTAAAATTAGAGAAAATAATTTATTTGGATTTGACTTTTCAAGTAATCAAGTAGAGAAAAAAGAGGACAAAACAACTGCCAATTTATCAGAAAAGAAGGAGGATGAGAAATCAATGTCCTTGACCGGTCAAAAACCAGAGGAAGCAGCGAGTGGGGCAGAAAAACAGGCCAAGGTAGAAAAGCCAGAAGAAAAAGCGGCTGAAAAGCAGCAAAAATCAGAAGAAAAAGCAGCCGAGAAGCAACAAAAATCAGAAGAAAAAGCAGCACAGAAAAAAGAGAAATCGGAGCAAAAAGAGGCAAAGAAGGCTGAAAAAGAGGAGAAAGCTGAAGAGAAGAAAAAGAAGACGGAGGATAAAAAGGCACAGAAAGAGGAAAAGGCTAAAGAGAAGGAGGAAAAAACGAAAGAGAAAGAAGCAAAACAAGAGGAAAAGGCCAAAGAGAAAGAGGCAAAGGAAAAAGAGAAAGAATCTAAGAAAGAGGAGCAAAAGTCCGGAAAAGAGAAGAAGAAACAGGAAAAAGAGGAAAAGAAATCTGAAGACAAGGCTGAAAAAGAGAAATCCAAGAAGGAGAAGAAATCTGAGGACAGGGCTGAAAAAGAGAAATCTAAGAAACAGGAAAAAGAGGAAAAAAAATCTGAGGAGAAAGCTGAAAAAGAGAAATCAAAGAAACAGGAAAAGGAGGAAAAATCTAAGAAGGATAAGAAACAGGAAAAAGATGAGAAAAAATCTGACAAAACTGAGAAATCTTCTGAGGATGAGAAGAAACCAGAAGATGACAAGAAAAAACCAGAAGATGACAAGAAGAAACCAGAAGATGACAAGAAAAAACCAGAAGATGACAAGAAGAACCCAGAAGATGAAAAGAAAAAACCAGAAGATGACAAGAAAAAACCAGAAGATGAAAAGGAGAAACCAGAAGATGAAAAGAAAAAACCAGAAGATGAAAAGAAAAAACCAGAAGATGACAAGAAGAAACCAGAAGATGAAAAGAAAAAACCAGAAGATGACAAGAAAAAAACAGAAGATGACAAGAAGAAACCAGATCAGCAATCAGTTTCAGCCACAGATGCACAGAAGACAGACGCGCCACAGAGCCAGTCAGTCGCACAACCACCGATTCAAAGCACCAGTGTGCCGGCCAGCGTCCCTGCATCGTCGGTTCAAAGCAATGGTGCATCTGCCAGCCAATCTCAGGGCCAAGCAGCTGGGTCATCGGCAAGCAGCGGTGCTTCTATGTCAGGTAGTGCTTCTATGTCGAATAGTGCTTCTATGTCGAATAGTGCTTCTATGTCGAATAGTGCTTCAATGTCAAACAGTGTCTCTTTGTCAAACAGTGCTTCTATGTCAAACAGTGTCTCTATGTCAGCCAGTGCATCCATGAGTCAATCTGTATCAGCCTCTGTTCCGATGTCATCCATCATGTCAAACTCAATTTCACAATCAGTCAATATTTCCAATTCAATGAGCATGTCAATGATGGGAGAAGGTGCCAACCAACAGAAGAAAACTTATCAGGTCAATTTAATGTCAAGTACATTCGATAAAACAAAAGTAGAGCAATTTTTCAAGGATTGTCAAGAATGTAAGAAAATTGATAAGGTTCTAGTGTTCTGGAATGGTAAAGAATTTACAGATTATTCAGGAACAGTAAAAATGAAAAAGGAAGGTGATAATATAGTAGATGAATCTGGAATGTTTCAAGGAAAAGATTGTGGTTGTAAAAAAGAAGAGATACCCGATAAAGGACAAGATTATGGAATTGGTGTATTCCAGGAAAAAAATATACAAGAAACAGAAATCAAAGGCATGCAATCTACAGTTGAAAAGGCCTGTAGTCAAATTGAGAAAGAGAGGCCAGCGACCGTGTCACAGAATCAGATACAGCAAACACAGCAGGCTGCTGAAGGAGGAGAACAGCCAAAACCAGCAGAAGGCGGAGCAGCACCCGGAGGAGGAGAACAGCCTAAACCAGCCGAGGGCGGAGCAGCACCCGGAGGTGGAGAACAACCTAAACCAGCAGAGGGCGGAGCAGCACCCGGAGGAGGAGAACAGCCAAAACCAGCCGAGGGCGGTGCAGCACCCGGAGGAGGAGAACAACCTAAACCAGCAGAGGGCGGAGCAGCACCCGGAGGAGGAGAACAGCCTAAACCAGCAGAAGGCGGTGCAGCACCAGCAGGTGGAGAACAACCTAAACCAGCAGAGGGTGGAGTAGCACCCGGAGGAGGAGAACAACCACAAGCCAAGGGCGGTGAAAGCGGAGAGCAGACACCACAAGAACAGAAACAACAGCCTCCAGAGCAAAAACAGGAACAAGAACAACAACCACAAGAGCAAAAACAGGAACAAGAACCACAGCCTCAAGAACAAAAACAAGAACAAAACTCACAGGAACAAATACAAGAAAGTCCTAAGCCAGTTGCTCCAATCGCACCACCAATCAAAAAACACAGGCTCGATCCAATCATTATCATTCAAGATAACGATACATGCTCAGATGATGATATCTCAGATTGTTGTACTGGTTCAAATAACATTCATATCATTAAAAATAGATGTAGACCTCATTGTAAAAGACATTGTCCTAAAAAAATCATAATAGAAGTTCCAAAAATATCAACTTTATTACAGACCACTACAAAAATAGAAAAACAAACAGATTTTTCAACAATTGAAAAATTTATAACCAACACAATAACAGTCTCAAAATTCGTTCCAATTGAAAAACTTGTTACAAAAACATTTGAAGTAACCTTAACAAATACAAAAACAGTGCCATCTACTTTTTATAACTCAGTTACAATTCAAAAGAATATTTCAGTGCCATATACAGTAGAAGTAACAGAAACAAAAAATCTGACACTCTTTAAAACAAAAACAATTGAAAAACCTGTCACAATTTATAAAACAGAAATAAAAACCATTAAAGAAGATAGACCGGTTGTTTCTACCATGATAAAAACAGAATCAAAAATTTTAACTATAACGACAACAAAAGAAAAAATTGTTTATTCTTCAATAGTAGAAAATGAACCAGCAGTAACGATCAGTAAAACCGTTTATATTCCTGAATTTGAAGATTTAGAATGTTTACCAGATTGTGATTGTGGAAATGATGAATGTGCGAATCCATGTAATGTTGTGAAGTGTGAGCAAAGGATGGGGTGATAGAAATTGAAATTCAATTATTACAAATATTTTTAAGGTATTTTTAAGGTATTTAAAAGTATTTATTTTTTTAAGGTATTTTAAGGTTTTTAAGGTTTTTTAAGGTATTTAAGATATTTAAGATATTTAAGATATTTAAGATATTTAAGATATTTAAAGTATTTTTAAATTTCAAGGTATTTAAGGTATTTTTAAATTTTAAGGTATTTATTTTTTTAAGGTATTTAAAGTATTTATTTTTTTAAGGTATTTTAAGGTATTTTAAGGTATTTAAAGTATTTAAGGTATTTTTTATTTTTTTAAGGTATTTAAGATATTTAAGGTTTTTAAGGTATTTTTAAATTTTAAGGTATTTATTTTTTTAAAATTTTTTAAATTTTTAAAGTATTTGAACAATTTTCACGTGTAATTTTTAAAAATCAATTACCTTCAAAATAGAAACAGTCAATTTTCATAACTTTTAAAAAATTTTCTAATCTTGTACAATTTTCTTTAAATTATGCTTATGATCAGAAACCTTTCCTGTTTTTGATCAATTGTCAAACAACTCCCTTTTACAACACACTTTAAACCATACAATAAAATCATCAAAACCAGCCCGGCCCCTTTAACAAAACCCATACAATAAAAACTCTTAAACAGATCGTTCATTGATCAATAAAAACCACACTTTTTCAATAAAAATCAATAAACCAACCACACTTTTGTCAATAAACACGATGCCATTCACAAAAACAAAGATAATTTGCACGATCGGTCCTGCATCAGAAAATAAATTACAGGATTTGGTCGATATGGGTATGAAAGTAGCAAGATTGAATTTCTCACATGGTGATCATCAATCACATGGTAAAATAATTGATAAATTAAAAATAATAAGACAAAAATCAGAGAATTCTGTGCCTGCTATTGCAATTGATACAAAAGGACCAGAAATGAGACTTAAAATTAAAAAAGATAGACTTGTAATAGAAAATGAAATTGTAACATTGTCAAATGGTACACATCCAGCAGATTTTCAAATTGAATTAAAAAATATGAATCAAATTAAACCAGGACATAAAATTTTATTTGATGATGGAAAAATACAATTTACAGTTAAAAAATCAGAAGATAATTTATTGATAATGAAATCAAAAAATAGACATTTAGTAAAAAATAACAAAGCTGTAAATATACCAGGCATAAAAATGGATGAATCAACACCCACATCAAAAGATATCGAAGATATTATTTTTGGCTTAAAGAAAAATGTTGATGTTTTTTTCCTTTCATTTGTTAACACCGCTGAAGATGTCATAAATTGTAAAAGACTGGTTGAGGATATAAATAAGACATCCGATGATGTCATAAGACTGATACAAAAAAATAACACATCCGATGCTCACATAGAAAGACTGATACAAAAAAATAACACACACGATGCTCACATAGAAAGACTTGTACAAAAAAATAACACATCCGATGCTCACATAGAAAGACTTGTACAAAACAAAAATAACACATCCGATGCTCACATAGAAAGACTTGTACAAAAAAATAACACATCCGATGCTCACATAGAAAGACTTGTACAAAAAAATAACACATCCGATGCTCACATAGAAAGACTGATACAAAAAAATAACACATCCGATGATATTATTAAAAAACCCATGCCATTGTTCTTTTCAAAGATTGAAAGTCTGTTAGGTATTAAAAACCTAGAAGAGATAATAAAAGTATCAGATGGTATAATGGTGGCACGTGGTGATCTATCAGTAGAAATAGGATATGAAAGATTATTTGAGGCACAAAAACTTATAATTGATATGTGTCATAAATATAATAAACCAATTATAATGGCCACTCAAATGTTAGAGAGCATGTGTGAAAATTCATATCCATATAGATCAGAGATAAGTGATATTGGAAATGCAGTTCTTGATGGATGTGACTGTACGATGCTGAGTGGTGAATCAGCAAGTGGTAAATTTCCTATAAAAGCGGTTAAAACGATGCGGAATGTTATCCTGTCTGCTGAACGATATCAAAAGAAAATGAGTGATTCAAAAATATTGATTAAAGAGATTTCATCTTTGAAATTAACAAAAGAGACAGGAAATAATGAGACAGGAAATAATGAGAAAGGAAATAATGAGAAAGGAAATAATGAGACAAGAAATAATGAGACAAGAAATAATGAGACAAGAAATAATGAGACAGGAAATAATGAGACAGGAAATAATGAGACAAGAAATAATGAGACAGTAAATAATGAGAAAGGAAATAATGAGACAGGAAATGAGAAAGGAAATGAATCAGCAAAAGATACAAAAAATGAACCAACAAATGAGTCAGCAAAAGACACAGAAAATAAATCAACATTAAAAAATGATTCAAAAAATCAAAGAAGAGAATCTGGTCGTTCCTATAAAGAGACAAAACCATATTATAAAAATTTACCTGAAAAAATATTAAAAAATTATAAAAATATTGATTTTTTAAATGCAGAACCTGAAATAACCAGTTCAAAAAATAATATTATAATAAAAGTGATTAAAAATATAAAAAGTTATAAAAATACACGTAAAATTTATCCTAATTCTCTTATTTATGTTATAAGTACTGATGAAACTATCTGTAATCAGATAAACTTATTTTCGAATGCTATAGCTTATAAAACGAATGAAAAGGATGTTTTTGAACTGATTGATCGACTATCAGATGAAATTTTAAAGAATTTAAAAGAGTAAAAAAGAAATAAAATTTAAGGAATAAATCTTAAGAATTTAAAAGAATAAAAAAGAGTAAAATTTAAGGAATAAATTTAAAAGAATAAAAAAGAGTAAAATTTAAAGAATAAAAAAGAATAAAAAAGAGTAAAATTTAAAAGAATAAAAAAGAGTAAAAAAGAAATAAAAAAGAGTAAAATTCAAAAGAGTAAAAAAGAAATAAAAAAAAATAAAAATTTAAGATCTTTTTTTTAATTGTATCTTGTGAGAGAACATTCACAAAACATTTCAGTCCTACATTTATTTTGTATGACAGTCATAAAATATTTGAGTATAAAATAAAGTATCTGATTTAAATTTGTTTGCTGATTTACCATTTTTGAATCTATTAACAAATTACTTTCAGAGAGTCATTAAAAAATCAAATTAATTTTTAAAAATTAACACTTTTCAAATGATTTGAACACTTTTCAAATTATTGATTCTTAAAAATTAACAATTTTCAAATGATTTGAACAATTTTACTTTATTAAGAAAAATTGATAAATCAGAAAAAAGTTAAATTATAAAACCAAAAGAATAAATTTAAATAATTATTTTAAAAACAATATACTTTTAAAATCATACTTTTTAAATACTTTTAAAAACATACTTTAGAGAAAAAAGACACTTTAAAAAAACAAGTCACTTCAAAGAAACAAGACACTTTAAAAAAACAAGACACTTTAAAAAGAAACAAGACACCTTAAAAAAACAAGACACTTTAAAAAGAAAAAAGACACTTTAAAAAACAAGACACTTTAAAAAAACAAGACACTTCAAAGAAACAAGACACTTTAAAGAAACAAGTCACTTTAAAAAGAAACAAGTCACTTTAAAGAAACAATACTTTTCCATTACTTTCTAAAACATTACTTTAGAGAAACAAGACACTTTAAAAAACAAGACACCTTAAAGAAACAAGACACTTTAAAAAAACAAGACACTTTAAAGAAAAAAGACACCTTAAAAAAACAAAACACTTTTCCATTACTTTCTAAAACTTTACTTTTAAAATGCAAATACCATTTTTTAAATCAAAGAACTATTTATTCATTCTTAATATTTTAGCTGGTTTATTACTAATTTTATCACTTTTTATTGTTGGTTATCTTGAATCAACTGATATTTCAGTTTTTTCAATTTTTTGTAATAATTCAAGAGATGACTTTTTAGAAAGAAATTCAAAAGAAATTGAAAGATCAGTTTTTAATGGAAAAGAACTTCTTTTAAAAATAACAGAAATTGAAATGTTTGAAAATTTACCTTTTTTTAAAAATACTGTTAATAATGATCAGAATATTGTAATTTTTATACAAAAAGATAAAAATATTATAATAATTAATAAAAAACATAATTATTCAAAAATAATTGAAAAAATTTTATTAATGAATTATTTTTATAGATTGACAGGTTTAAGAACACTTTTTAGTGAAAAAGCAGTTTTTTATAAAAAATTATACGATATGTTACAAAATATGACTAATACAAAAACAACATTACCTGAGACAGGAATTTTATTTTATGATCCATCAACTGTAACATGTGCAATTAAATCAAATTATGACAGTGTTTGTACGATTAACTCAGAAGATGCATTTTATGAATATGTACTTTTAGAAGATTTCACAACAAAATAATTCTAATAAAATTTAAAAATTTATTTTTAAGAATAAATTAGAATATTTTTAGAATATTTTAAAAATAAATTTTAGAATATCTTAAAAATAAATTCAGATTTTTAGAATATTTTTAGAATATCTTAAAAATAAATTCAGATTTTTAGAATATTTTAAAAATAAAATTTATTTTAAGATTTTAAATCAAAATAAGTTTCAATTATAATTTACCAAAAACAAAAGGTACAACCTGGAGTCGAACCAGGGACTCGTGGATCTGCAATCCACTGCTCTACCGCTGAGCTACTGCACCTTGATAAAAAATTAACTGGTTATAATTGAACGTAATATATCGTATAATGACATCATAAGGAGGGGGTACCACCTCTTAAATACTTAAAACGAATAAAAGGAGATATTTTCAGCAAATCAATGACAAACAAGTTACAATCACATGTCAATAAAGTGTCAATCACATGCCAATCAGCCAGAGGCTTTCATTAACATAAATTTTTACAGTTCATCTTTGTTTTTTATCACAGGGTAAAATTTATTTCAAAAAAATTACCTTTAATAAAAAATTATCTTTTTTAAAAAATCTACTTTTAATAAAAAATTTATTTCAAAAAAATTACTTTTAATAAAAAATTATCTTTTTAAAAAAATCTACTTTTAATAAAAAATTATCTTTTTAAAAAAATCTACTTTTAATAAAAAATTATCTTTTTAAAAAAATCTACTTTTAATAAAAAATTATCTTTTT
This sequence comes from Pseudoloma neurophilia, assembly GCA_001432165.1. Classification (NCBI taxonomy): domain Eukaryota; kingdom Fungi; phylum Microsporidia; genus Pseudoloma; species Pseudoloma neurophilia. The sequence goes on from LGUB01000001.1 coordinate 63,234, forward strand.
AAAAAAATCTACTTTGAATAAAAAATTATCTTTTTAAAAAAATCTACTTTTAATAGAAAATTACCTTTAATAAAAAATTATCTTTTTAAAAAAATCTACTTTTAATAGAAAATTATCTTTTAATAAAATATCCTTAACTTTTAATAGAAAATTATCTTTTAATAAAAAAAATTTTATCTTCTCAAAAAATATTTTTATCTCCTTAATACATTTTACTGTATTCCTCCAATTTCTTTACCCACATATCCTGATTTCTCTCAAATTCTTTACAAATTCTCTCATCATTTTCTTCTTCAGATGAATCTTCTTCAAAATCCTTTTTATTTTCAACACATACAATCGTATATTTATGACTCAATTTGTTTGTAAAAAGTGATCCTGTTACTCTTATGTCATATTTCCCTAATGATCCTTCTATAATCCTTGATACTTTTAATTTTTCAACACCTCCTGAATATTTTACAGTTGCTGACCATCTAATTTTTTTACCATATGATAAAATATCACCATTTGTAAATTTTTGTGTTAATGTTTCATTTTCATTTTTACTATTCTTATATTTACCAATAAGTATTTTTTTACCATTTTTTATCATAAAAATCTCTTTAAATGGTTTTATAAAATATTTTGTATTACCTGTAGTATAAAAAATTGTATCTTTTAAATTTAATAATCTTTCTATTATAAAAGGAAGGTGTAATTGTAGATATTTTATTTTTATAGGGGTGTTCATTACTAAATAAAATAAATAATCTGTATTATCAAATGAAATTGTCTCAAATGGTTCACTCGTTTCAGGTTTTTCATTTGATGTACGAAAAATCACTGATCTTATCAAAGTGCTCCAAATGAATAATTTTAAAAGTGAGAATTTCATTATTCTTTATGATATAATGTAATATTGTAATGTTATCTAATCTTTGTGATGTACTTTTATATAGTGTATACTCTTTATTTTGTAATGTTATCTAATCTTTGTGATGTACTTTTATATGGTGTCTTGTTTTTATGATGTACTTTTATATCGTGCCTTATCTTTGTGATGTACTTTTATATGTTGTATACTCTTTATATTGTAATGTTATCTAATCTTTGTGATGTACTTTTATATGGTGTCTTGTTTTTATGATGTACTTTTATATCGTGCCTTATCTTTGTGATGTACTTTTACTTTATTTTCTTTTGATGATGTAATTTATTTTCTTTTTGATGATGTACTTTATTTTCTTTTTGATGATGTACTTTATTTTTTATGATGTAATTTAGAAGGGCAAACTCAAAAAAAACAGATCGGTCATTTTTCAGGTTTTTGACTCAAGAAAATATAAGACACCAAAAAAGAGAACCCACTTTAAAAAAATATAAGACACCAAAAAAGAGAACCCACTTTAAAAAAATATAAGACACAAAAAAAGACAGAACATCACAAAAAAGGATATAAGACACAAAAAAAGACAGAACATCACAAAAAAGGATATAAGACACTCAAAAAAAGTAGAAGATAAAATTCATTTAATTTGAAATGTTATATTTCACCTTCAATTGATTAATCAATGTTTCACCTTTAAATCCATTTTTACTTGCAGATGTAATTTTTTTAAGGTATCGGTTCCTTTGATTAACTGTTCTCCTTTGTTTGGCTTTATAATTAGTATTCCTTTTTAATTTCTTTTCTGGATAAGCACAAGCAGCACATTTTCTTTTTTGTTTATGATAACTAGTTTTACCACATCTTACACAAAATGTATGATTATGTTTGTTCTTTTTACCAAAACTGCTGGTGCCTTTTGACATTTTTTGTAAGGGCTGTAAAAAAAAAATTATTTTGGTGATAGAAAAATTGTTCGTCGTTCTTTACTGTTTTGAAGGAATTGATTTAAATTTTATGACACTCTGCTTTTAAAGTCAATAATTAACATTATAACTCTGTAATTGCACTCTGTAATATACATTCCCTTTTTAAAGTCAATAATATACATTCCCTTTTTAAAGTCAATAATATACATTCTATAAAGCAGTAGTCGATATTTTAAAGAATTAAATATCAAATTTGTTTCAAATGATTTTGCCAAAATTTAATCAACAGATACATTTAAAATTAAGTCGACTGATCTAGTCAAAATGTACTAAAAAATACAATCAAAAACATATTCTTAAAAAAACATGTACTTGAAATACAATCAAAAGCACGTACTCAAAAAAAAACATGTACTAAAAAATACAATCAAAAACATATTCATAAAAAGAATGTTCTTAAAAACAGTTAGAACGTACTTTCTTCATTTTTACTTTGTCAGCTCATCTATTTTCGCACTCAGAGTGGTGACAAAATCAACCGATGAACAATCTACAGCTGTCCAACCGAATTGTTGCGCTTTCTCTGCGGCCGCTGTCGATCTCGTAAAGTAAATCACATCATTCCTATTTAAATTCGATATTATTGCTTCAAAACATTCAAATGATTCATTTTCAGGAATATGACAGAATTTTTCCTTACTTTGATCAGTATACATCAATACATCGAATGTTGATTGTAGATCACAGGCTTCTAGAATGTTGTTGATTCTTTTCAATGGATAATTCGTGAAAATAAACTTCTGTAATGTGGTTGTCTTAATTAGATCGCACAATTTAGGATCTTTCGTAATCAAAGTTTTGTAATCAACAAGATTGAACAAATGATCATTCAGATGATCGACCGGTACACTTTTAAAATAATTTTGTATAAGATTTTCTGCCATGTTGATATCGAGAGACTTTAGGATTTCAAAAGCAAGGTTATTATCAAAATTCTTAATAAAATCATCTACTGTCAAATTTATACCATTCTTATCGAGAAATATCTTGATATATTTTATGTCTAATTCTTGTAAGATCATATTGGCAATATCAATATTTGTTATTCCTAAATTTATAAGATATTTTTCATAAAGACTGGCCTCTTCATTCAGAACATCTGATGTTGTTAAAAAACAGTCAATATCAAATACGAGCATCGGTGATTGAAAATCATAAATCAGCTGGTTCAATTTTAGTGTTTCAATCTCGTTCTTATCCATTACGAGCTCGAGAGTGCCATTCGATCGTGCCTGTTGGATGAGTGCGGTCTCTTTTTCCAAATCTTGTAGTTTTTGATCACGCTCTGTTTCTTTTAAAGCTATTTCTGTGTTAAGATCTGCCAATAATTTTTCCTTTTGCACATTTTCTTCATATAATTTTTCGTTTTTGACAATGAGATCATCGAGCTCGTCGGTTTTTGCTTTCAGGTTTTTCTTAAATTCTTCAAGCTTTACTCTTTCTTCCGAAAGATTATCTTTTTTAATCAGTTCATCATCTTTAAGATTATCCAAATCAAATATCGTATTTTCCGCTTCTTCGATTTGTTGTTCAAGATTTGAAATCTCATCTTCTATTTTTACTTTCATTATTACAATTACTTCTAACTGTTCGTTTAAATCGCTGTTATGATTTTTGATTATATTCAAATTTTCTTCAAGTATCTTCTTTTCTTCTTCAAGAGCAGCTAAATCATCGATCAAATTTTGCTTTTTTGCTTTAAACTTTGTTTCTTCTGAGTTATCTTTTGTTAGAGTTTCTAATTGCTCTTTCTTCTGTTTCAACACTTGTTCTTGGGCAGCAATTGCCTTAAAATTTTCATCAATCGCAAATTTTCGTTTTCTAAGTCCTTTTTCTCTTTGTAAAATGAGATCTTCTTTCTTGGTTAGTGAAGCGGTAATTTTTTTCAGGACTGTGTCGAGATCATGTAGCTTAATTTCAATATCCTTAGTTATTTTGTCTGAATTACTCTGATTTTCTGCTGAAGTCCCTGAATTGCTCTGATTTTCTGATGAAGTCTTTGAATTGTTTTGATTTTCTGATGAAGTCCCTGAATTACTCTGATTTTCTGATGAAGTCCCTAAATTACTCTGATTTTCTGATGTAGTCCCTGAATTGCTCTGATTTTCTGATGTAGTCCCTGAATTGCTCTGATTTTCTGATGTAGTCCCTGAATTGCTCTGATTTTCTGATGTAGTCCCTAAATTGCCTTGATTTTCTGCTGAAGTCTTTGAATTGTTTTGATTTTCTGATGAAGTCCCTGAATTGCCTTGATTTTCTGATGGTTTGCTGGCTGTTTTTTTATCCATATCAGATTTGAGCGGGTTTTCATTCATATTTTGACTCACATCCTCAGTCATTTCATTAGGTTTCTGTTTATCATAAATTTTAAAATCAAACTGTTTTGGTTCATTTTCCGTACATGTTTTCTCAAAATTTGTATTATTAATATTTTCAGGTATTATAACTCTGAGATTATTCTTGTTTTTATTTATTCTTTTAATTTCTTTAGAAATTTGGTTTGTATTTCTCTCTGATTTTGAAGAATTGCCTACAAATAAATCCATTTTTGATTTTGTTGTGTTCTGAGACTTATTTCTGGTGATTTCAGCCTTTAAAATGGATGGATTTTGTGCCAATTGCAAATGGTGATACCGTCTCGGAAATGTAAACCTTGCTGGTTGATCATTGATTTCGAATATTTCCTCAAGTGGCTTCTGATCGAGTTCGGAGATGGCACCATTCCTTCGTAGGAATTGTCTTTTACAAACAGGCGCCTTAGGATTAAACCAGGCAGCTGCACAACTTGAAAGGTGACAGAAACAGAAGATTATATAGCCTGCTATAAACATTTCTCTTGATTTTGCTTTAATGATTTTGCTGTTATGATTTTGCTTTAATGATTCTTCTTTAATGATTTTGCTGTTATGATTCTTCTTTAATGATTTTGCTGTTATGATTCTTCTTTAATGATTTTGCTGTTATGATTCTGCTTTAATGATTTTGCTGTTATGATTCTGCTTTAATGATTTTGCTGTTATGATTCTTTTTGAATGATTATGTCTGTTGATTTGTTTTTGCAATGCACTTTTGGCTCTTTTTATAGCTTTAAAAATCAATTCGACCATTTAAAGAAGTTGAAATGTCAATTTTTGACCTTTTATGAAATTATTTATAAAAAACCAGTCGTAAAAGAGAAATCTATCAACAAGATCAATGTTAAAACATCAAATCTATCTTGCATTCCAACATTAAAGAATGTAAATGTGAGCAAAATATGATAAAAATCAAAAAATTTGTTTTAAAAACTACGATCTTAAACAATACCTGACACTTTCCAAAAATTGGACCATATTTATACTTTTTGAGTCAAAATGAGAATAATGACAGCTTTCAAAAGTTTTAATTCCTCAAAAATCACTACAAAGATAAAATTTTCAGCCAGCACAGTATCATAATTAAATTTATTTCTTCAATGAATTCCTTAATTTATTTTGTTTCTTTAAGTTTACCTCAAATTTTAAACAAACCATAGTCAAAAAATCACACCTCAAGAGATGAAAAATATTCGTAAAGTCTCTTTTTATCATTTTCGTTATTGTTTGTAATGAATCGAATGTAAGTATTGACAATTTCTCTATTCAGAATTATAAAATTGTTAAAATGTTCTGACTTTGTCAACGAAATTTGCTTGAAAAGTTCGTAATTTCTCTTTTCAAGTTCTATGTCAATCTTTTTGATTTTCTTGTCTTTCTCTTCTTCAGGTTGATCAAAGAAATATTTTTCAAAAATTTCACTTCTTGATTTATAAGCATCGTCTATGATATTTTTATATTTTGATATTTGATTAAAAAGAATGTCTTTCAGAAATATTAGAATATTCTCTTTTTTTTCAGTATCTGTGCCATTTGAATTGTCGGTTGCCAACTGTAAAACAGGCTGTAATATTTTCTGTATCATTTTTTCTATAAATATTGATTTATCAGAAATATAAAGTCCTTTTGAGATAGTTATAAAAATAGATGGTGTTATAAACACTGATCCGAGATTGAACAAAATCTGAAACTGTTTAACCACCTTTTTTGTCTCTTTAGAATTTGAGACAGGTAATAAATTGATTAAAAATTCTCTTATTTCACGTCTTTTGATTTTTTCTATATAATCTGATTCAATTATTGCTCTATTCAAAGTGTCAACCATCTCTTGATAGAAATTATCCTGTTTTTCTGGATCGATGAGTCTTAAAGATGTTATAGCTGATTGTTCACTTTTGTTGATTTTATTTCTAGATTTGTTTGGATTTTCAGGTTTTATCACATTTTTATTTTTAAAAAACGAATCAAATGAATCATCTGGATAATCTAGAAGCAAACTCTTATTTTTTATTTGACTATTTATGATGATAGACTGGTCAGTGTCATCCAAAAGTGTTTCTAATGGTGTTATGTCTTGAATATCATCATTGTTATTGATGAATTCTTTAAGATCTACGATTAGTTGTTCGAGTGATTTTGTATAAAGTTCTTTTACAGTCTGTGAATGATCAGAATCAAACAATTTGTTCCGTTTTTCTATAGCTTGTATCAATTTTTTTTCTTCATCGTCAAGATTTATTCCCTGTGCATCCCGTCCCTGTGTATCCGATTTATTTTCAGGTTCAATCTTAAATCTGGCAGATTTTGATTCTTCAATATGAAGGGAAAAATTGCTCATACGTTTGAGCAGATCGAAGATATTTTGAACTAAATCACCATCTGATTGCTTTGGTAAAATTTTAGTTGCCTGTTTTTTACGTGTTTTCATATGCACCAGTTCCTTTTCCTTGTTTTTATCTTTAGGATTTGAGTCTTTTTCCTGATCGATATTACTACTGCCTTGATTTACGGTCCTTGTAAAAATTTGCCTTACTGGCAGAACAATCTCCTCAACAATCTCTTTTATTTCATCCTGATACAGTTGATTAACACCGATCAAGAATATCAGACTGTTTAGATCAATAATTGAATCGTAAAATAACCTTCTTTTGAGATCTGCGTATTTTAACATTTTTTTCATATCGGTCGAATTGTCAAACGTGCCTGTTCTTTCAGATGATTGGTCGGTCTGTGATTCAATTACTGAATTTTTGTGTGTGCCCATTGTGATATTCTTTAAGTTCTTTCCTTGTTTAAAATTAACTTCTTGTTTTGAGTTATCTTCCTGTTTTAAGTTCTCAGCTTGGTTTAAAGTAATTTCTTGTTTTGAGTTATCTTCCTGGTTTAAGTTCTCAGCTTGATTTAAGTCCTCTTGGTTTAAGTTATCTGCTTGTTTTAAGTTCTCAGCTTGGTTTAAAGTAATTTCTTGTTTTAAGTTATCTTTCTGGTTTAAGTTCTCAGCTTGATTTAAGTCCTCTTGGTTTAAGTTATCTGCTTGTTTTAAGTTCTCAGCTTGGTTTAAAGTAATTTCTTGTTTTGAGTTATCTTCCTGTTTTAAGTTATCAGATTGGTTTAAGTTATCTGCTTGTTTTAAGTTCTCTCCTACTTTTAAGTTTTCTACCTGTTTAAAGTTTTCTACCTGTTTATTCCCATTTTGTTCGATAAAACTTTTTATACTCTCTGAGATATTTTTTTCATTATAACAACTGATAAAAATAATTTGTCCAATCAAAAGTAACCGATTCATTGAATAAAAAACAAAACGGAAAGAAATGTGTTATTTTGTGACAAACAGTGTTTTATGAAATGAACAAATTTTGAAACTTATGTTTCATTTATTGAAATGTGATGAAAGCTATAAATCAATGGGACATTCTTTCTTAAAATATGATATTTTAAAATATTTCACTTTAAATATATGACATTCAAAATATTTCACTTTTAAAAACATGACATTCAAAATATTTCACTTTTAAAAACATGATATTTCAAAATATTTCACTTTAAATATATGACATTCAAAATATTTCATTTTAAATATATGACATTCAAAATATTTCATTTTAAATATATGACATTCAAAATATTTCACTTTTAAAAACATGATATTTCAAAATATTCCACTTTAAATATATGGCATTCAAAATATTTCATTTTAAATATATGACATTTCAAAATATCTCTCTTTAAAAACATGACATTCAAAATATTTCACTTTTAAAAAAATTTTCTCTCTTAAATTTATTAAACGAAAATGAGCAATAATTTTATTTTCTAATTCATAAATCGATCATACTCATCTTAAATTAAAAATTTATTTAAATTATTCGTTATACTCATCTTTATTGTCATATCTGATAAGACAGATGGTTGCAACAAATGCCACCGTTTCCATCAAAATTTGCATCCAAAGCACAAGGCTGTTTTTCTCTTGATATACAATCTGAAACAAAAAGAAATTAAAAGCAGTGATTGCTGCCAAAACACCAATAATTCTAAAAGAAACTGAGAAAAATATACAACATAGAATTACGAAAATTATGACTGTTAATTGTAAAACGAATGAGATCACGGTGTTACCCTTTGACATTTTTGATAAATTATTATTTGTTTAGAAAATTTTTATGATGATTTTAAAATTAAACGAATGAGATTTTTTAATTTGTGTATTTTTCAATCAAATTATTTTAAACTTTAATGATAAGGGGTCAATCGAAGAATTGATTTGTTAAAACCATGTGCCTAAAAAGGCAAATTTTTTTATTTTGTTTTTTGGTCATAAAATATTTCATTGATGTTATTTTCGATAAAATCTGTAATTTTCATTCGTTTAATAAACTTCGAATTTTTTAAACAAACTTTGAATTAAGAATTTGAATTCATTTTTAAAAACTTCATTTAAAAAAATTTGAATTAAAAATTTGAATTCATTTTTAAAAACTTCATTTAAAAAATTTGAATTCATTTTTAAAAATTTGTAGTTTTCTGAAAATATTCAAAAATCTCCATGTAAAATCTAAAAATTGAAAGTCTTTTGAAAATATTTTAAAAAAAATCAGATCATAAAACACTTCATCTCAACAAACAAACAATAAAATTTATATGCTAGTCCCATATTTTTGATTAATAAATTGTACAATCTCTTTTATCATCTGTTCCAACACTATTTCCTCTCTATTAAAACGTAGATCTGGTTCAAATTCCTCTTCTGCTTCATTAAATATTTCAAATTCTAAATTTGTTCGGATTTTTTCTTCTGTATATCCTCTTTGAATGTAAATTTCTTTTAAACCTTCTATTTTATAATTTAAAAGGATTACAATGTCAGGATCTGTGATTATCTCATTGCAAAATGTGTCTAGAATGCCACAGAAACCTTCTATTTCTTTTTTGACATGATCTTCATCAAAAATAAAATCTTCTTTTCCAGGTTCACCAAGCTTATTCTCAATTATAAACTTTGATAAATTATGATGCGGTATGGCGAGTTTTTTGGCAAGTGCTGTGCTCAAAGTTGTTTTTCCGGTGCCTGGTGTACCTGTTATAAGAATTTTCAGTTTGTTCAAAATTTTTTGATCTTTTTCTGAGATATTAATACTCGTTTGAATATTCTCTGTGGTGTGATTCTCTATTTTATGATTCACTGTAGTGTGATTCTCTATTTTATGATTCTCGGTTTTGTGATCTTCTGTTTTATGATTCTCGGTTTTGTGATTCCCGGTTTTGTGTTTCTCTGTTTTGTGGGTTGTGCCTGATTTGCTGTTGCTTTCTATTTGAGCCATTTGAAATCAAAAATATGTTCAACGGTGGTACAGTTTCGTATCGAACGGTAGAAGGGTATTTTCTTACTTAAAATTTTCAAGATTCTTGTAAAAATATTCTTATAAGTTTAAAATCTGATAATAACTTTTGTTTTTGTATTTAAAGTTTTTATTTTGAATATTAAGTTGAAAAATAAGTCAAAATTTAATATATTAATTATGAATTCAAATGAAATGTATATGACCACAACCCTACTCGTGAGGAATTTGCATTTCAAGAGCATGGCGAACGATAACTGACTTCAAATTTATTGTTGTTAGTACTCAGATGCTTCCCTCTGTGTTCTAATCTGCTGGATTGTTCTAATCTGTCATCCTGAATATTCTTCTAGGGGTTCGAAGGATCTCTCCTTAAATACATGATTTATCAGAATGACGTAATATGTCAACAAAGGATGAGCTGTAACATAGATAAAAAGAGGACGTAACGGCTAACGTACGGTCAGGACAGAATTCTTAAAAATAATATTTTGAGTGATACGTATCAGTTTAAAAAACAATAATTTTAGTGGTAGATTTATTGATTACTTCACAGACAGATAATACCCTTTTATCTATCAATTTTCTTTGTCATCTTATTAATAATGTTTTATTTTTAAATACATTGTGAAATCTTTCGTTCATAAGGGTAATTTTTTTAATAATATTTAACATACATGACAATTTCTCACTAATCATCCAATAAAAATGGCTTTAAAAGAAAACCAAGTTTTTTTTATAACGAAATAATTTTTCACAAAATACTTTTTATTTCTATTTATTTTCCTCTTCAGCAAAGAATTGTGTTACCTGATACTGTAAAAAGAAAAATGTTGTTATTGTGATCACGACAAATGAAACAAATGGAAAAGAAACATCAGATAAATATATACAGTCTCTAAGCTCAGAAACTGTATTTCCAGTTGATAAATCATTGATATCATCATTTTGTACGATTTCAGGTTCAAAAAGTAGCAAACCCATATCGATATTTGCCATCAGATAGAAAACAGGCTGTAACTGTTTTAAAATTGTAAATTCTATTACACTGGGACCGTTTAAATAAAAAAATATGACATTCTGATCATAATGATACCTATGAGTAACTTTTATATCCTCTAAACAAGGCGATGCCTCTTTTGGCAATCGATATTTTACAATATGAGCACCTGTTTGTTTAGACTCGATTCTGATTCTTGAATTAGATGGTCTGAGATCAAAAAGCTTCTGGGTTATGGCCGACTTTAATTCACTTGATCGTTCGTTTAGATGAATCTTATAATTAGATTTTTTATTTTGATTATTTTTCAATATTTCAGTCGTATTAAAAGTTAAAAAAAACAGTAAAAAGTTAAAAACAAACATTTTAACAGATCTGCTAATATTCAAGCAGGGCTGTAAATTACAGATTCTGATATTTTAACAGATCTACTAATATTTGAAGCAGAGAAGCTGAAAATTGAACAAATCTGCTTATATTTTGACAAATCTACTAATATTTGAAGCAGGGAAGCTGAAAATTGAACAGAGCTGCTTATATTTTAACAGATCTACTAATATTTGAAGCAGGGAAGCTGAAAATTGAACAGAGCTGCTTATATTTGAACAGATCTGCTAATATTTGAAGCAGGGAAGCTGAAAATTGAACAGAGCTGCTTATATTTTAACAGATCTACTAATATTTGAACAGAGAAGCTGAAAATTGAACAGAGCTGCTTTTATTTTAACAGATCTGCTAATATTTGTAGCAGAGAAGCTGAAAATTGAACAGAGCTGCTTATATTTTAACAAATCTACTAATATTTGAACAGAGAAGCTGAAAATTGAACAGAGCTGCTTATATTTTAACAGATCTGCTAATACTGAAACAAGGTTGCTTAGATTTGAACAGGGCTGTAAAACTACAAATTCACATGTTCTCAGAATGGAATTTATAGGTTAATCTATGTGATTAAAAGTTTGTTTACAAAATTAATCATGATTTCTGAAACATTTATGACTTTGTGTCTTTGTTTACAGGTTCAACGATCAAAAATTTGAAAACTGAACAATTTTTTCCTGAGAAATTTGAGTTATAAAATGAATGAGACAAAGATCAATTCCATTTAAGACATTTTTTACAATAAAACACACCACGTTTTAAAAAATTGACCTCTAAAACCATCAAACAAACATTTTTCTAGAACCTAGACAGATCACTCTGTAAAACAAATTTCACAACAAAAAACAACAAAATTTAAGAGAAAAAAACAAATTATTTGAACAATGACAGTACCTGTAAAAGACTTAATTAAATTCTTTGATGATCCTTTGGCAAATAAAAATATTTTAAGTGAATTAGATCAACCAGAAGAACAGCAAGAAGAAAAATCAGTCGTAATTCCTGAAGAACCGAAGGTCAAGTCCGACACCGAGAAACCAAAAGAAGATCCCACTGCTGCAATAAAGGCATCTCTTAAATTGATAGCAGAAAATGTTCTAAAGAAGAAAAAGAAATAAACTGAAATATCGATTTATTAATTTTTTTGAGATTTGACAAATTTATCTTAGAAATATTTTAAAATTTTTAACAAGAGAAAAAAAGGACCTGCTTCATATCCCCATGGACCAACGCTCACATCGGTTACCCTGACGAGCAGACCATTTTGTTCTTTTTTCATCTATTTTTCTGATTTGATTGTGTGAATATTTTTTTCAGAATAAATTTGTGTTGTTAAAAAAGGTATCATATCCCCGACAAAGGAAATATTAAACCACAAGAGAAGAAAAAAATTGTCAAGTCTTTAAAATAGAAAAAAAATAATTTTAAAAGGTAAAAATTAATTTTTAGTTTGAATGCTCCATTTTCAGGTTCTGACATCATATTTCTAATATCAGTGAGAAAATCATGAAATATTCCAAAAAAAAATCAAAACGTGTTTAAAACATTCACCTTTTTTAATTTCATATCATGAAATTCATGTTTAAGATTTAAAAAATTTCGTTAAAATTGAATTTTATAAATTCTAAAACATTTTATAAACATTAGAGATAAAATTAGATCTTAAAAATGTTATTTTATTCTTATGTTTTTATTTATTTTTACCGAAAGAATAATATTTTCAAATTTCTATCACAGTTTGTTTCAGAATTCTAGAAATTTATTTTAAAATAAAAAAATGAAAATTATTTTAATAAACAAACAAATGATAATTCTTACACTCTTATTAAATATAATTAAGGTAATCGATGTATTAGAAGGAGAATCATTAGACGATATTCTGAAAAAGGCTGATATTAACAAAGGACAAATAAAAACTAAGGAATCTTCTCTGACCAAAGAAGACGACGAAAAATCCGAATATCGGAAAGCCTGCCAGAAAATAATTGGAGATGACAAGGAGAAAGTGGCAGAATGTGTGAAGAAATTGGAGAAGGAGAGCGGACAGGAGACACAGGATAAAAAGAAAGATGAACAGCCCCAGAAAGACACTACAGAAAATAAAAAAGACAACCCTCAGGACAGAAATGACCAACCAGGACCTGAGGAAATTGTGATTGACGGTTTACCAGCCGAATCAAAATCACCGAGCAGCGACAAAAACACACCAGAAGGTGATAAAAAGACCCCTATCGATGACAAAAAGAAACCAGAAGAGGCTCAGAAACCATCTTCAGACAGCGACAAAAAATCTGCTGAAAATAAGAACGAAAATACAAAGATTGAAACCACAGCACAGACTAGCTCAGATATAAAAGACGGTAAAAATAATGAGCATGGCGCCGTCACAGAAGTGGGATCAAAAGATGGCCGAACAATTTACAAAATTGAGATCTCAAGAGCTAATGAAAAAGGTAAATCGGATGGAGAACAAGATCATTTTGTGAATGTCAGTAAAGAACCTGAAGAGATATCTGATCAGAAAGACAAACCACAGAATAAATCGAGGGACAAACAGGCCGATAAAAAACCTGAAGATCCAAAAACCACAAAAGATCAGCCACAAAAGGATTCAAATGATAACAAGAAGGACAAAAAGCAACAGGCTGATACAAAAAAGGAAGATCAAACTGTTCTAAAGGCAGAAAAACAGGATGATAAAAAAGATAGTGTTCAGCCTGAAAAGCCGAAACTGATCTCAGACGATTCATTAACAGAGACATTTGACGAAATGTACCATGATAAAGATAAGTCAAATCTGGAAAAGGAGCTGACTGAAAATAAAATTGTGACAGACCAAGGCAATGCTGCAGGAGGTGACATGGCAGCTCAAGGCAATGCTGCAGGCGGTGATATAACATCCCAAGGAAATGCTGCAGGAGGCGATCAACCACCACAAGAACCACCTGCGCCCGGCATCCCAGATCAACAAAACCAGGCTCAAGGCCAAGGCAACAATCAAATGTCATCTTCATCAAGCATGAGTAGTTCTGGTAATATGTCAGTGTCAGCGGCCATGGGTCAAGGTGGCCAGGGTCAGCAATCACAGCCACAACAAGTGCCACCTAAAGCTGGTCAACCGCAGCAAGATTCAGGACAATCCGCAAATAAATCAAATGGACAACAGGGACAGAGGACGGGTGCTGCAGGTTCTCCCAATGGGTTGCCCGGCGGATCAAAATCAGGCAGTCCGCAACCACCCGCTCCAGGCAAAGCACCAAGCAAAAACCAGCAATTAGGTAACACCTCTTCATTAGAAAATGATATTAAGAACGGTGGCAAGAAACAACAAAATCAGATAAGTGCCAATATGTCTGATATTAATAATAAAATGGGAAACAGTCAACCAATGGGTCAAAAGCTTATGGACTCTGATGATAAAAACAACAATAACATGGTTCTAGAAATAGTTATGAAAGACGGCAAGTCAAATTCTAAGAAGATAACAAAATTGTTGGCTAAAGATATTGACGATACAGAGAAATCTAAGCTGATGGATGAGGTGATGGCAAAACTTGGTGATTACAACGAAGATGCAACTTCTGATGAAGCATATCTCAGAGATATGGACAGTGGTGAAACGACAGAAGAAAAACCAGAAATTGTGAAAGTATCAAACCTGTTTGGATTAGGCAAGAAATCAGGCGAAGAAGAGTCACATTGGACTGTGCTTAACGGTAAAGACGGGCCTGAAAGTGTTTTGATCAAAGTCAAAACCTTGACGGTGATAGAATCAGTAGTTCCAATCGATACAAAATCATTCGAATCCATTCGCTCAGTTTCAGCGGCACAGATCTACGAAGACCCAGACGTACGCGTTCAAACAATTGGAGATTTTGGCGCACTGTTCTCTTTGCAATCTGTTGAAAGTGAAAAGGTAGATAAATCAGTAAGAAAGGAGGATATTGGCAAGTCAAATGACAAAAAGAAAGACTCCGAAGAAAAAGAATCTAAAGAGAAAAAATCAGCCGATAAAGAATCTAAAGACAAAAAGCCCAAGACTGAATCCAAAGATAAGCCTCAGGAGAAATCAGGCAAAGATGTGAAATCTGAGAAGGAAAAAGCCAACAAGGAAGCCAAAGATAAATCAGAAAAAACTGAGTCCAAAGATGCAAAAGACAAGTCCGAGAAGAAATCAAGCGAGAAATCTGAAAAATCAAAAGATGAAAAGGAAAAATCTCAAAAAGATATAAAAAACGAGTCAGAGAAATCAGAAAAGGACAAATCGAATGATGAAAAGGCTGAAAAAGAGAAAAAACAGAAAGCTGAAAAGGAATCCAAGGAAAAGTCTGAGAAAGCTGCAAAAAACAAATCTGACAAAGAAAAGGCACAGAAAGAAGCTGAAAAGAATATAGTGTCAGAGAAGAAAGATTCAAAAGATAAAAACCCAGAAAAGAAAGATGCTCCTAAGGATCAACAGTCTGAGAAAAAAGATTCAAAAGATAAAGACACAGAAAAGAAAGATGCTCCTAAGGATCAACAGTCTGAGAAGAAAGAATCAAAAGATAAAGACACAGAAAAGAAAGATGCTCCTAAGGATCAACAGTCTCAGAAGAAAGAATCAAAAGATAAAGAGTCAGAAAAGAAAGATTCCAAAGATAAAGATGCAACCAAAAAACCTGATTCTAACTCGGACCCTAAAAATGATGATTCTAGCAAAAAACCTGACGAGAAAAAATCCGCATCTAAGAATAAAGATAAGCATGATGAGAAGAAATCTGATGAATCTGCCAAAGATAAATCGGTAAGTGAACAGAAAAAAGATCTAGAAGAGAAAGAAAAGGAAGCAGAGAAGAAATCGAAAAAGGATCTAGAAAAGCAGAAGATAGAGATCGAAAAAGACATCAAAAAACAAGAAAAGGATCAGAACAAGGATCGTAATAAGGATATAGCAACACGTGATTACAAATTCTTTCACCCAACTGATAAATCAAAAGAAAAAGGTGTTAAAACCATATCAATGATTTATACACTTACAAAGAGAGAATACATCCATAATACAGTTTACGCATCTCAATCAATGAATAATTCGAGCAGTGTCTCTTTGCCAAAGAATGCCCTGGTACCTGCTACGAGCACATTTTCAATCCCTTCGCCAATTATAAAATGTGATGGCAAAATTCTAAACGTACAGTCTGAAATCTGTAGTATTAAAAAGCAAAAACAGGGCGATCTCAATACATCAAACAGTAAGAAAGGAAAAGCTGAGAAATATGTGATAAGCCTAGACATCAAACCTGAATCCGCACAATCAACAAAAGAAGCGAAAGACTCAAAAGAAAAAGATAAAAAAGAAAAACTAACAGACGAAAAATCAGGTGTGTTGGACATTTTCAGTTTCTTGAAAAAGATTCCCGAGGAGGAAAAAACGAAACAAAGTACAGACAATGATAAAAATATAAAAGATGAAAAAACAACCGATAACGAAAAAATGAAAGATGACGGTGTCTATGTGAGCGGTGCTTTGAAAACTGGTCATTCTCAAAGCAATAGTTCATTATCAGAAAAAAAGTTAAAATTCTGGGGATATGTACAGAATTTATTGGGTGAGTGAGAGGGGATAAATGAATTGCAAAATTAGGCAAACGGGTCTTTTCAGAATCTTCTAATGTTTCTAAATCCATCTCTTTAAATTCAAGATTAAATCACGAAATATTTTGAACTCATTTTCAAAAGACTCATTTTCAGAAAACATTCTTGAAAAACCTCAAATTCGATGAAGTCTCTTTAAACCAAAAATCACTTTTAAAAATCTCAAATTCATAAGACTCATTTTCAGAACACATTATTGAAAATCTCAAATTCATAAGACTCATTTTCAGAACACATTATTGAAAATCTCAAATTCATAAGACTCATTTTCAAAAAATATTCTTTTGAATCGCAGTTTTATTATAAAATATTCTTGTGAATCGCAGTTTCAGAAAACATTCTTGTGAGATGCAGTTTTAGAAAACATTCTTGAAATCTTTTTATCCAATTCTACGCCAAAAATGCAAAATTAATCACAAGAAACCTTAAAAATTTTCTAGAATATTACGATTTATCCAAATACCTCATATTTTATTCCATTCTGCAATCAATTTCCTCTAATTAACTCTTTCTTAAGACCTATTCCCGAATATTTGTCTTATTAAATCCAATGACACACACTTGATTGAATCACATCCTGTCTTACACTCAGATTCCTTACATTTACAGACATATTTGCAGGCAGATGGTCCGTGTGTCGGTGTATTGTACGTTTTATTGTAAATCATTTTGTCAAGAGCAGTGAAATATGGTTGATCATCCATAATTTCTGATACTTTTATATTTTTAATCTTTGCTATTTCAATTACCAGTCTTTGCATTATATCGAAAGATTTTTCTAATTGTTCAGTTGTTAGATCCTTAGAAACAAACAGGCCTGTCTCTGATAATACACCATTTTCTAGAATGTTTTCAAATTTATCAACCATCTTACCTTGTAAAAAGCCCGTTTCATCAACATACTCATCATTTTTTGTCTTATGGAACTTAAGTTTTCCCCAATATTCTAGAATACGACCATCATCACTTTTATAAATGAGCACATCTTTTATTTTACCATAATTATCTTTTGGATAGACAGTTTTTAGGATGTCGACGTTTTTCTCAAAAATTGAAACCAGCTTCATACCACCTACGACTAATTTTTTCTCTTCTTTTGATATTTCTGCCTGTGGTAAAATCTTGATACGAATTTGTTTGTTTTTTGGATCAAATGAGATGAGAATTTTTTTTGGTGCATTTGACTGTTCATTCATTTTCTTGATGGATGTAATTAATTTTTTAAGTTTTGCTGCCAATTCAGTGCTCTGTGACAATTCTTCTTTTTTCTGTGAAGATACTCCGTCTTTTTTATCGTCTTTCGTTTCAACCGTTTTCTTTTCAGGTTTGTCATTCTTTGAATCTTTTTCAGAAGATGATTTCGGTTCCTTGGACTTTTCTAAATCAATTACTTTCTCAATTGTCTTCTCATCACTTGTTTTTGTTTCATCTTTCGGGTTTTCGATAGATTTCTCATCTTTTGGTTTGACGTCAAGTTTTTCATCTTTTGTTTTCTCGTCAGGTTTCTCATCTTTTGTCTTCTCGTCAGGTTTTTGATCTTTTGTCTTCTCGTCAATTTTTTGATCTTTTGTTTTTTCGTCAGTTTTTTGATCTTTTGTTTTTTCGTTAGTTTTTTGATCTCTTGGTTTTTCGTCAGGTTTTTGATCTTTTGACTTCTCCTCAGATTTTTCATCTTTTGCTTTTTCATCTTTTATTACATCGTTTGGCTCCTGTTTTTCACTTGATAAATTTTTTTCTTTCGAGGTCCTTTTCACATCAGATGCAACTTTTCCTTCTGAACTCGTGTCTTTAGCCTTTTTGTCAGTGGATTTCTCTTTTTGTGGCTTCTTAGATTCCTTTTCTTCAGTTGTTGAGGCTGCTTCTTTCGATCTTATTTCTTTGGTCTTTGTTGAATCTTGTTCATCTGATGCTACTTGTTTTTCACTCGATGAATTCTTTTTTTTTGATGTTTTTGTCTTATCGTATTGTTCAGTATCTTTATTTTCTGATCTTTTGTCAGACGTGCTTGTTGCCTCTTCATTCGATTTCTTGTTGTTCTTTTGATCATCACACTTTTCCGGATCATCCTCTAAAATTGCCTTTTTGTCATCTCTGATCCGCTGTTTCTCCTCTTGTTTTTTTAACTCGAGCAATTTGCGGGCCTCGAGGTCGTTGCGCACCGACCTTTCGGTCTCCTCATTGATGCTTGGATGCTTTTTCTCCGATTTTGATTTCTCAGGTTTAACTTTCGATTCGTTTTTATCTTTTGGTTTCTTTGAGTCTTTCTTTAAAGATCTTGTGGCTGATTTGTCATTTTTGGCTTCAGACTCTGTGGCGGGCCTTTCTTTGTCAGATTTTGTATCAGGCTCATCATCTCTATCTGTCGATTCCTGTTCTGATCTTGACGGTTTCTTTTTTTTCATCTCTTCATCCTTTTGTGACTCGACTTCATCTGTTTGCTTGACCGGTTTCACTTTCTCCTTTTTATCATCTTTTTTCTTATCTGGACTGAGGAAATCGAACAGTTTGTTGACCATTGTATTCTCGAACTCGTTCTCTGCATCTGTTGCTGTGTTGTTCTTGGCCAATGAAACTGTCAAAGAATCATCCAACAATTTCGATTTGCTGAGCTCATCTTTTGATTTATCATCAGGTATTTCTTTCAATTTTGATTTTATCTCTAGATCTTTCAGGTTTTCTTTGGTTGACTGTTGCTCGACGAGGTCTGATTTTTCACTTGATGGTTCTGTCACTTTTTCAATTTTTATGATGTCTTTCAATGAACTAATTGGCAGTTTGTGTTCGTTGATTTGTGTCTGAAGTGCTTTCAGGAAACCTTGCAGTTTGTCATCTCCTGTAATGTCGTCAAATGAGATTTCTATTGGATCTGTGCATGTAAATTGTAGAAATAAAAGTGGTATTAAAATGTTTTTGATCATTTTGTGTTGTATTTTTTGTTATTTGTCAATTATTTTTTGTAAATTGCTTATCGATTTTCTGATTGAGATTTTTTCTTTTATTTGTTTTTCTAATTGTTTATAAAATAATATTTTAAGATGAAAATATGATATTGTTGTCGTTTTTGAGAAAATGTTTCAAACAAAAATAAAATTTTGATAAAAATATAATTTTTAATTGATATCTTTATTTTTTGCTCTTATCTCATAAATCCTCTCACTAAACCTCATTTTTCTTATCTGGCAGCTCTTTTATTTCAACTTTTATTTTTTCTTCTGACCGGTCAGGTTTGACATCTTTGGATTTGTGACTTTCTTGCGATTTCTCATCCTGTGGATGGATTGTCAGTGTGGCAACAGGCTTTTTCTTATTTTCACTCTCTTGTTCTGATTCAATTTTTTTTGATAAATTTTGTCTTTCTTTGTCGGACACGTTTTTTGTGGTGGCATCGATCACTGATTCATCTAATTTTTCGGATTCAGTTAATTTTTTTTGTTCTTTTGATTTTTGATCAAGTGTTGTGTCTTTTTCTTGTGATTTCTTGTGTGCATGTGTTGATTTTTCATTGTCGGTTTTTACATTGTGTGTTTTCTTTTCTGGCACTTCATTTTCAGTCTGAGCTTCCAGTGACTCGACAATTTTATCAGGTAATGGCAGTTCAAATTTATTAAGTGTTTCTTTCTTGTCTCCAGTTGATTCTTTTGAATAGTTTGATCCAATATCTTTTTGTGAACCTGAAGTATCACCGATTGTTGGGTTTTCACTCTCTTTCTTGATCTCTTTTTGTGAACCCGAAGTATCACCGATTGTTGGGGTTTCACTCTCTTTCTTGATCTCTTTTTGTGAACCCGAAGTATCACCGATTGTTGGGTTTTCACTCTCTTTCTTGATCTCTTTTTGTGAACCCGAAGTATCACCGATTGTTGGGGTTTCACTCTCTTTCTTGATCTCTTTTTGTGAACCCGAAGTATCACCGATTGTTGGGTTTTCACTCTCTTTCTTGATCTCTTTTTGTGAACCCGAAGTATCACCGATTGTTAAGTTTTCACTCTCTTTCTTGATCTCTTTTTGTGAACCCGAAGTATCACCGATTGTTGGGTTTTCACTCTCTTTCTTGATCTCTTTTTGTGAACCCGAAGTATCACCGATTGTTAAGTTTTCACTCTCTTTCTTGATCAGAATTTTGTTCAGTTGATTCATCATATCTTTCTGATCGTGGCGTATCTCTTGGATTATTTTATTTTGACTGACACATTTCTCGACTACTTGAGAAGTTGTCGGGATTTTAATTGAATTTCCAGGAAGATTTTCATTTGATTCTAGTGGTAATTCGACCGTGCGTGTGACTGTCACAGTTTGTTGGTCTTTATTACCATACAATGAAATGTACTGTGGTTCTGAAACAGTTTTATCACCTTTTAATGCTGTCTGATTTTCAATAGAAGAACCTGTCGAGTTAATAAAAGGAATTTTGCTCAAATTGTTTGATGAATCAGATTTTACATTAATGACAGCTTCAGCACTCATTGATTGTGCCATTCTTGAATTGACACTCATATTTTGACTTTGTTGATTTAAAACGGGCTCGGTTTGCTTCAAATTCTTTATATCCATCAGTAAAGAGTAGATGTCGTTCAATTTATCCGTTTGCACCTGATTGTCTTTTTGAACAGATATCGATTGAATTGGTGGTTTTTCAGACAAATTTGACTGACTGGTTGAAGAAAGTGACAACATAGAAGAGGTTTGACTGGGGATTGTCGGTATTTGTGATAATGTCACGATCTGTGGCTTCTCATTGCTTTGAGTCAATGTGCTGGTCGAACTTGCAGATGTCGTTGTCGTCTGCTCTTCTTGTTTTTGATATTCTGTTGTTGTTGATTGCACCTCTTCAAGTTGTTTTAATATGCCAAGGAAATCATGACTTGCATCAGACTGATCTTCTTTTTTTTGATCAGATTCTTTTTTCTTTAACACTTTTCGATCAAGTTTGTCAACAGTTTTCGTTTCAGTTGGTTCTCTTTGTGATGCAAAGTCCGATTGTGTAACCGTCTGTGAAACAGGTCTGAAAGATTTACGTTCAGAATTCTTCCGCTCATCATTTATTGAAGTGGTGACGGTCTCAGTTACGGTGACAGTTCGAATGCTGATGGACACAGATTGACTAATCTCAGGCTTCTCATTCGCTTGGTCTTCTTCATTGCCTGACTTCTTTTTCTCATTTATAGTCTTTTTGTTTGGATGTGGAAATGTAACAGTTTTTGTAATTGTCTGATTCTCGTGCAAGTTGTCTGTGTCTTTATCATCAATGTATACAGTTCGAACAATCACAGGATGTCCGTCGATTTCCTCTTCGTGTTCCTCAGATTGTTCCTGTTTCTGAGCAGAGTTTCGTGGTTTGAGGTTTTGGTCGTTCTGAAATGTATCGTATATCAACTGGCCTTTGAGATTTTCATCATTCTTCTCATTGTCTTTGTTATTTAATCGAGATGAGTTGGTGTTTTTACTGCGCATCTGATCATCACGACCGTTGATCCTGAGCACATCCTTGATACCATCCCATATACCACGTGTAGTTGTATAATTAATCGTTTTCGTTTCCGTATTATCATGTTTACAATAGATCAGTTCGTCTTTATATTCTTTCATAAAATCATTCTTGATCTCACGAATAGATTTCTTCATTCTTGGAGTCAAGAAATTCAAACCTTTCGAATATTCATCAAAAATCCGCAAAAACAAACATGGATCTGTTTTGAGTGTGTTCTCAAGATCAGGGTGGCTGTCAGTACGACTATTCCTGAAATCATCCAAGTTGCCAACATTTTTCTCTTCTCTGATATGATTATGAAATTTTTCTGGATCATGATTCTGCTCAATATTTGACAATATCCTACGATTGGGCGAATCGCACTGATCAATTTGGCAGTTTTTCACTGACTGCGAGCATCTTCTAAGATATTCATGTTCTGTGTCGATTGGATCTAGACAGGCACTCCAACTATTTGGTTGTGGTATCATCATTCTTAAATCTGGCATTGGATGCTGTATAATAGGGCTGACAATCGATTTTATTACTGGTGGTACTGCTGGCTGTAGATAAGTTGGCCCAGGCTGTGCCAGCGGCTGAGGATCACACACCACCATACCACATTGTTCAATATTTCTAGATCGTTGTGCGTTAGATTCTAGATAATTGAATAAATCTCTGATTATGGTGGTTATTTCCGATTCACGTTGTAAATCAGGAGACAGTCGCTGTGGTGGTTTCGGTAGGATCACAAGATCTGGTTTCTGATATTGCTTCACGGGTAACAAGATATTAGCATTGGATTTTTCGTTTGATTGCTCCAGCAATTGATTTTTTGATGAGTCGACAGTTTGTTCTTGATCACCTGTAGTCTGAGATTTTATTGCGCCTGAATCATCAGTTTTCTGCTTCTTGCTTTCATCTTGCTTTTTATTGAGCAGATTTGAGATTGAATTGAGCAACGGATCAGAAAATAAATTATCCTTGATCTTTTCTCTCAAGGGACTATCATTAGATGGTTTTTCGGTGTCTTTTTCCTGCGGTTTTGTGTCCTTTGCCTTTGATGTCTGAGAAGGTGGTTTGGAATCTTTTGTTTCAAGATTTTCCTGACTGGTTGTATTATCATTCGAAGATGATTTTATTGTTTCAGTTGATTGTTGAGGATTTGAGTCCTTTTTTGTGTTATTAAATGATAAATTGCTGATTTGAGCTTGTGGTATAAGCTTTTGCGGAAGAGCAACTACCGCATTTTCACTTTTTGATTTAGGAATTAGCATTTCTTGTTTGATGCCTTTATTGAGAAATGTGCTTTTTGAATTATCTGCATTCTGTTTTGTTTTATTGTTTGTGACCACCAATTGCTGGCCTTGACATTTTTGGATGCACACCTGATCATCCATATCACATGTGCACGGTGCTGTAAGTATAAGGTTTATTAAAAATATAAATATGAACATCTGTGATATTATTCACGATTTTATACAGGTCTGATTTCAATTGAAATGTTTGTTTTCTTTCTAATATTTATTTTTTTAATCAAAAGAAAATATGGTGGTTCTGAAACCTCAGAAAAACAATTTTATTCAATTTTATTTTTGTCAATTTTTAAAGTCAGTTTGAATTTTAGTTGACAAATAAAATTGTCTTTCAAATTTTCCACTCTTCAGAATGAAATTTCAGTCAACGGAAAAATTGACTTTCAAATTTATTAAAATGTTTATTTTACAGTTATTTGTTTGCCATGTTGTTTCATCTTAACTATAAAAGAAAAATGAACTAAACAAAAACAGAAAACAACAGAAAGCGACTGGAAGAAACAAAAAGCAACAGAAGCAACAAGAAGCAACAAGAAGCAACAAGAAGCAACAAGAAGCAACAAGAAGCAACAAGAAGCAACAAGAAGCAACAAGAAGCAACAAGAAGCAACAAGAAGCAACAAGAAGCAACAAGAAGCAACAAGAAGCAACAAGAAGCAACAAGAAGCAACAAGAAGCAACAAGAAGCAACAAGAAGCAACAAGAAGCAACAAGAAGCAACAAGAAGCAACAAAAAACATCAGAAAGCAACAAAAAACATCAGAAAGTAACTGAAAATGTTACAAAAAACATTCGGACACACTGTGATCCTGACACTGTTCAGTGTTCTAATAAGATCTTCTGTGATAGAAGACCCTATAAGCAAATTGGCATTTTCTTCAAATGAAGACCTGACAAAAATCGGATTGGAAAATGCGATCGTCCAAGATGATCACATTAAAATGCGTGTGAGTGCAGACAGAGGCTCATTGATCTCATTCAAAGAGAAAAATGAAGCCGAAGAATGGTCATTCGAATTCAAATTTGATGAATTGCAATTAAAATATCCAGAATTTGCCGGTATTTATATGTGGTATACTGATGAAAGAATAAAATCAGGCAACATAGGCGGTATAGATGGTAATTTTACTGGTATTATGACTGGTATAGAGTTTATCGGGCAAGGTTTAAAAATTTTAATTGGTGGTAATCTAGAAAATAAGAAAATTGAGAAATTTGATGATATTATACAACATAGAGATACAGTTTCACCTGCTAGATTTAAAGATGTTGAAGAATTCCGTGTCAAAATAATTTCAACTAATAAAAACTATAAAATAGAAATATACGAAAAAGACAAACTCTTATACGACAGTCTAAGATTCTTCGATACGTCTGTTCTCGGCGATCATGGTAAAGGAAAATATTTCGGCATCACCACTTATTATGAAAAGACCTCTTCTCAGAAATCCTTCATCTTAAAAGATATAAAAACATTCAAACGTACAGAGAATCCAGACTATGATCCGTTGAAATTCGACGCAGTTGAGGCAAAAGACGAGCCACGCCTTGGCCATGAAATTGATTACAATTCTAAAGAGGTACAGCATCTGATATCTAATGTTGAACATATGATGGCATATCTTAAAGCCATTCTAGGCAAGCCGGGTGGTTCTACCGTCTACCAATCGGCTTATGATGCAAAAATTTCCTCCTTCGAATCACAGAAAATGCTGCTAAGACTAGACAATGACATCAAAAATCTCGACACACATCTTAAGAACTCTGGCACACAGGTCCTTGGCACAAAGATCGGTGATGTGGAGATGGAAGTACGAAACCTGAAACGTGTGATCTATGAAACACAGAACTCATTAACTGAATTAAAAGAGCTCATAGGCAATAAGAACAACAGTCTGATTCTCATACTGTGCATCGTAAGTGTTGTAGCTTTCCTGTTCTACATTATGATTGGAAAGAAACAAGCGGATTTTAAGAAATCGGTCTGAGAATAAAGTGGTATCCTGAATGAAATCTTGTTTTTTTTTCATTTTAATCAAAAATCAAAAATGAAGTATTGTTTTATCAAATAATTTTTTTCATTTGAATCTCGAATCAAATCATGTTTTTTTTCTTTTTAATAAAATCCGAAATCTACAATTGTCTTTCCTGAATCAAACTTGTTTTTTATGGATTGAATCAAACGCGCTGATAATTTCCGGGTCCTGCCCTTCATCCTTAAAAATGAAAAAAGAGTTTTTCAACTACGAGATGTCGATCATCAGAACCTGCAGTTCAAATTCTCATTTTCTCTTATTAGCAGAGGGCCTGGATATCAACAAGATAATTTTGAAGCAGTTGGAATTTTATAACCGACCTGACACTTTGGCATTGTTGATCAACTGTGATGATATCACCGATGATTTTGAGAAAAGGCTCAGTATATTCTGTAATATGAGGACTATGTCTTCAAAACAAAGGAAAGAGTCATACAGTATTGGTGGTGTCAAGATTTGCACAAATCAAACCCTTTTGACCGACATGTTAAATAATATTCTAGAAATAAAGAAAATTTCAGTCATATTTATACCACAAATGGAGACCGTTAAAAGGAATTCAATCATCGCATTCATCTGCTCATTAGTAAAATCACAGTCTAAAGACACTGTGATTAAGGCGTTTTCAAACCATCCGTTGGCAATAGAAAAAAGACATTTTAACTTAGAAAATATTTTAGATATTTTAAGAATAAACACAGTGCACCTTTTCCCGAGATTCCACGCTACCATCACAGAAGATCTGAAAAAGAATCCCAGTTTCACAGAGATAACCTTCAAACTGCCAGTCTATCTTGAGGATATTCAACTTTATCTATTGGAATTGATAAATGGTATTAAAAATGAAATAGAAAAATACCGAATGTGCAAACTGGCGCCTGCTGATTTTTACCAACAGCGTGAGGCTATTCAGAAGACAGTAAATGCATCGAAAAGCTCTTTGACATTAGTAAGTGCTTCAAATCCATCAAAAAGTGCTTTGACACTATCGAAAAATCCAGAGAGAAGTAAAGGTCATTGGCCATCCGATATGAAAGAGACAACATTGTTGAACATACGCCAGAGCTTATCCCGCGACCTGAAGAATTTGTCATTCTGCCTGGATCTTATTTTCTCACTCGACATCGCACATTTTAAGAGTTGTTATACAGAGCTATATGACCTGGAAATAAAAAAACGTGGAATTTGGATATTAAACATGGCCGCACATCTTATCATCGACACAATAAACAATTCTGGCAATCATAATTCAGTTATTCATTTTGGAAAAAGTCAAGGACACTCAAATTATGATGAAAACAGAAGTAAAGAACATAAAATTGAAGAGAAATCGATTAATGATGAAAACAGAAGTAAAGATCATAAAATTGAAGGGCAATCGATTAATGATGAAAACAGAAGTAAAGATCATACAATTGAAGAGCATTCAGAAACAACCGCCATAGATATCAAAAGGAATAAAAAACTCGACGAGCTGAAAAAATTACTCAAATTACACTCAGATGAAAAAATTCTGATTTTGTCCAAGCTTAAATTGAACAGAGATGTCGTAAACAACATTTCAAATAATATAAAAAAAGATGTACGTTTTATGACACATGACCAATTTTCTGAATATCTTCTTAAAAATAAGAAAATTGTGATATTTCTCGATTTCTCACTTGGAAGTATTCGTAGATTAGAAATTTTGTCACAATATACTGAAATAGACAAAATATATCTTCTATTATACAAGAATTCAGAAGAGGAATCACTGTATCTGAACACTTTAAGAGCAGAGAAGGAACTTTTTGTAAAATTTATCAATGAAAAATCGAACTTACCGTACAAATATTATGAACATTATACTCATCATGAATCAGATGATTCAAATAGCGATGAAGGATATGACACTAAACACGAACGACATGACAAACGTATACGATCCGATTCACAAGATCACATCGACAGTACATATGATAGACAATACGATAATATATTCAACATAACAGTAGATTTCCGTGAGCTGAGGAGCTCATTACCATTTTATTTACACAAATATGGTAATCAATTGGATATATCATGTTTATCAGAAGGTGATTATATCCTGAACACAGATATAATAATAGAAAGAAAAAACATCTTTGATTTGATAGGATCTTTTAACAATGGCAGGCTCTTTCATCAGTTATTAAGACTGATAAACTATAAGAAGGTCTATCTATTGATAGAATATGATCAGGGTCTTAACTTGTTTAAATATACTTCACTTAACAGTTTCGATCTAATTGCAAAGTTCTGTCTTATGACTGTCCGATTTCATCAATTACGATACATCCATTCTAACAGTGATATTTTGGCATGCAGGTCGATTCGTGCCCTTCAGAAACAATATTTGAAGAAACCAACAAGCAATATTAGATCAAACCATACCAAAGCAATGAATGACATCAAGATGCATCCTGTTTTGCAGTCTATTCTATTGTCAATTCCAGGCATCACCACTTTTGACACTATCAAGATAAGAAATCATTTTAAAAATCTAAAAACATTTATAACTGCAGAGAAAGACCTGTTGATAGAAATATTCGGTGAGAAGGGTGCTGAAATACACAAATTCTTTCATTCAGCATTTTGAATAATTTTAATAATTCACTATGGATAAATAGTCTAATTTATTTTACAAAAATCATTTCAAAAAATCTATGCAAAGTGCATAAATTCTCGTTCATTTCAAATAACTATGCAGTGTGCATAAATATTCTAATTTATTTAAAAATCATTTCAAATAATCTATGCAAAGTGCATAAATATTCTAATTCATTTAAAAAATCATTTCAAATAATCTATGCAAAGTGCATAAATTCTCGTTCATTTCAAATAATCTATGCACTGTGCATAAATAGTCTAATTCATTTAAAAAATCATTTCAAATAATCTATGCAAAGTGCATAAATAGTCTAATTCATGCATTTTACAAAAATATTTATAAAGACAATATCATCTTTTTATTATAAGATTTCTATCTGATATTATCCATTCTAAGATGTTATTCTGATAAAATCACTCATCTTCTCCTATCTCCACACCTCGTGCCACCTGTCCGAATCTGAGAGTGCTTAGAGTCTCACCATCCTCCATATCAATGACATTCAGCAAAAGTATGAGTTTATACCTGTCAGTTATAAGATTCTTTAACAGCCTCGTCAATCTGCTATTTCTATAAGAGATATGTTCATTTTTATTCTTCAATTGGTTAATTATTATTTTTAACTGTAATAAAGAAGTGTTTATACATTGTGTCTCCTTCAGACGGACACCCTCCACCTTTGATTGCTTTATACGCTCAGAGCCTGCCAAATCAATAAATGAGAAATTTGACAACACCACTTTTGATTTTTCATCTGATCCGAGTTCACCACCCTGCAACTCCGTGAGAATATTTTCATCTTTGATGTTATCCCTTTTAACCAGTCTTATTGTGTAGACAGTGTGTGACCGTGAGGATTGTTCATTACAGGCAGTCTTACCTGTCCTTCTCTTTTCATTAGATTGTTTAACTATTTTTAACAGGTGTTGCTTGTCTGTGATATGATGAAATGGTTGATCGTCCTTCTTAATCTCTTTATCGGTTATCATATCATAGACACACTCATTGTATATTTCTATGAATGATACTTCTACACCCATTGAATCATTTGATGAATCTAAGTGCTCGTATATGTAATCAATGGCACGTGGCAATATGCCCCTTTTACTTTCTTTATGCATAGTTAACCCCATAACCCCATCTTTTTCATATTTATTTATATTTAACCTCATACCCTCATCTTTTTCATATTTATTTATATTTAATCCCATACCCCCATCTTTTTCACCACTCTTGATACAACCATCAAAATCAATAGCAGCAGAATCAGATCCATTTTCACCCATAATCGTATATGTTTTACCACTGCCAGTCTGTCCATAAGCAAATAAACAGATGTTATAACCGGTAATAAACCCATGTACTAAATAAGATAAATCATTAAAAAGATCATATTGTAATACATTATCAGTGAATAATTGATCAAATATAAAAGATGTATCTTTTATAACAATCTTATTGCCATGTATTTTAAGGTTATTACTGTTCATGTTTACTACCTGTCCATCCCCTTTGAATGTCTGTTTGCCCATAGGCCTAATCCTGCATATCACCTGTATATCACTTTGTTTCTGTAATACTTTACTTCTTAACTGATAACTCTGTTCCTTTAAAAGTAAAATGTTACATTCTGAATTTTTGAGCTGTTTTTTTAAAAAAATGATTTCTTCCAGCTGATTATCTATCACGTGCTCTGATTCTTTTAGATTATGTGTCAATATCCTAATTTGTTCATTTTTGTTGTTTATCTGTGATTCATATTGCTCTGACTGTTCAACAATTTCTTTCTTTAGATTGTTATAACGGTTTTGTAAATCATTGTATGAGAATGTCAGTGTCTCTAATTTTTCGTTCAGATTTTTTTCTATTTTTTGCACTTTATCTTCCAGAGTGACTCTTTCTATTTCATGCGAAATCTTTTTTTGTTCATGCACTTTTTCCTCCTCCGTTTTTGTTTCACTTTCCTCATTCGATTGCAAAGATTCAGAATGCGAGGCCACCTCATCCGATTGACCCTCCACCGCGATCTCCTCCGAGAACTGCTCCTGGAATGTCACATTTTTCCTGTTTAGATTCTTCTTTATCTTCTTTCTATATTTCCTTAGTTTCCGTTCCTGTTCCTCAATATTCTTATTGTTATATTTTTTAAAATATTTCTCCAAATAATTAGAGTGTTTTCTAAGGCACTCGTTCTCCTGTTCGAGATCAGCGATTTTCATTTCCAATATGTATTTATTTTGATCACGCAGTTCTTTCACAATTTCAGTTTTAAAATTCTCAGTCTTTTTTTTTCGATCAATTGCACTCTCAGTTGATTTTTTAAGCTCATTCATAATGTTCTGAAGGTCGGTGATGTAGCGCATGCTCTTGAGATCAAATTTTTTCATTTCTAAGGTGTTTATGTAGATTTGTTTATTTTTTTAAAGTGTTTGTCTATGTAGATTCGTTTATTTTTTTTAAGGTTTTTATTTCTTTAAGATGTGTTTATTTCTCTAAAATGTTGCTGATCAGTTTTGTTTACGTTTTCAGGGGGAGATTTTACACAAAAAAATTGCTTAAATTATTTTTCTGTTTTATGTATAAAATATAAAAAACAAGCGGACGACAGGATTCGAACCTGCAACCCTAAGATCCGAAGTCTAATGCGCTAGCCAATTACGCCACGCCCGCTCAAATACTTAAAATTATGTTTATTAAAGAAATAAGAAAATTTAAGAAATGCAATAAAACTTATAAGAAGATTTAAGAAATGCAATAAAACTTATAAGAAGATTTAAGAAATGCAATAAAACTTATAAGAAGATTTAAGAAATATAATGAAACTTATAAGAAGATTTAAGAAATATAATAAAACATATAAGAAGATTTAAGAAATATAATGAAACTTATAAGAAGATTTAAGAAATGCAATAAAACTTATAAGAAGATTTAAGAAATGCAATAAAACTTATAAAAAGATTTAAGAAATGTAATAAAACTTATAAAAGGTTAACATCTTAAAAAACTGTAACATTTAAACTTTAAAACATAAGAACCACAATAAAAAATACAAACAACCCCCTTTCATTGCTCATCACCATTTGGCAAGATCTCTCCATGTCTTAACAGATTCGTAAGTGCCTCTATTCTAATCGTATCATTCTCAAACACATTTAATATATAATTAAGATCCTCTTCGGTTAACTTGTCTTGTCCTACGTTCTTTTTAGAATTAAGAAGGTGATGAATTAACTCCTTTTTTGATACCGTTTTACCCATTCCAAATTTTCTAATTTGATTGTTCATTTTTTCTTTAGTCTGTAAATTGATAAAATGATCTGATAATAATGATAAAAGAGAATAAAAATTTATATCACATTCAATGTGTTTAAAATCATCAGTTTTATCACCCAATATTCTAGGCAAAAAATTATTAAGATCATTTTTACAAATTATATCATCGTTTGTCTCGTCTATCATAGTATAAACAGATTTTAAAGATTTTATCTGATAGGCAGTCAACATATTAAAGACATTGGATGGTTGTCGTTCCCTTTGTCTCTGTTTCTTTGTAAACAAACTCATGTTTTTTATTACTTTTTATCTTATAAATAACTCAAGAATTCTATGTTCTGCTCGACTAAGAATTTGTTTGTACAGGGGGTACGTAAATTTAAAAAATCAACTCATTCAAAGATAAGTAAAAAATATTTTATTACTTTTGAGTAATTTTATTACTTTTAAGTATTTGTCTTACTTTTGAGTAATTGTATTACTTTTAAATATTTTATTACTGTTTTTAAGTAAATTTATTACTTTTGAGTAATTGTATTACTTTTAAGCAATTGTATTGCTTTTAAGTAATTTTACTACTTTTAAATAATTTATTTACTACTTTTAAATAATTTATTTACTATTTTTAAGTAATTTTATTACTTTTAAATAATTTATTTACTGTTTTTAAGTAAATTTATTACTTTTAAGCAATTTTATTACTTTTTAGATAAAAAAATCATTATAAGAACTTAAAAGAACAAATAAACATAATGAACCATCCTGTCAAATTATTGATCAGTTCACAATCACTTTTTATCTATCAATTTTCTTTTTATCTGATTAATAAAATAAGTTACCACTTTCACTGATTCCTGGGAACTGTTTCAAGGTATGCAAGGAAGACAAATACTGAATATATTGAATTATGTAGTGACTATCTGTTGTTTTGAAAGTGAATGTTAATAGTTTTTCTTTTTATTGTTTAAGAATATTTATATTTTGAAAGAAAGTGAACACACAGCCATCACACACTTCTCAATAACAATCACATAAATGGTGACCTGCCCCGATTGGCCATTAGTGTCTGAAAGACATTAGGCAATTTACTTTATTAATAAACTGCTGTGATCTTTTGTAATGTATTTGCTTTTCAAACAAAATGATTTTTCATATTCCTGTAGGGCTAAGAACGAAATCTCTTTTTATAAAGGTGTCCTTTTATAATTGATAAGATTAAAACTTATCTTGTCTAAAAAGACCGATAAACAAATCGGATTATGGCAAAAATGGCTTTGAAAGAAAATCATATAAATGATATTTTACTTTATGGCAGCTTTATCATCTCTATAATACTATCATGATTATTTTTAAATTCATTATCAGTGCTAATTCTTAATTTATCATCTATAAAAATATTAATAATTTTATCCTGGTTTAAATCAGGCATCCTTATGGTTATTTTAAGATGTGTTTCAAGAATGGCAATGTCTATACTGTTTAATTTTTCTAGGAATAACAATTCTTCATATAAAAATGATAATCTTGATAAGAATGAAATTACTGTCACCATTTTTCTGAATCCTCCTTCATTATTAACAACCCCTCTTTCATCAGGTCTTATTCCTTCACAACAGGATTTCTCATCAGGTCTTTCATTACCAATAACCCCTTTATGTTGACCCTCTTCATTATCAATAAGCCCTTTATGTTGAACTACTTCATTACCAATAAGCCCTTTATGTTGAACTACTTCATTACCAATAAGCCCTTTATGTTGAACTACTTCATTATCAATAAGCCCTTTATGTTGACCCCCTTCATCAGGTCTTTCATTAAAATGAATTTTATCGTTCAAAATATCACAAAAATGTTTTAAAAATTTGTTATTTTTAATATTCGTTATTTTGATCGAATTATCCAATATTTTTATAAAAAAGTAATTAAAATTAAACTCTAATATATCTTTTTCTATTTTCTTAATTGTTAATTGATAAAATGTGTTATAAAGATAAAATCTCTTTTTCTTTTGATCATAATCCTTTTCATTTATTACTTTTATATTTGATTGTTCTTCTAATTTTGAAATGATTAATTTTAAATCATTTTCATCTTTAATTTTCTTTTGATTTGATTCATTCAATAAATTAATTTTTATTTTCTTTTCTTGTATTTCATTTTTAAGATGATCGATCAGTTCATTTTGTTCATTAATTTTTATTTCTATATTTTTTAAAAATATTTCATCTTGTTTTATTTCATTTCTTTTATGATTTTGTTTTTTATCATATTGATCATCTACTTTCCTAAAATCTTTATGTTCCTTAAAATCTTTATCTTCCTTAAAATCTTTATGTTCCTTAAAATCTTTATCTTCTTTAAAATCTTTATATCCCTTAAAATCTTTATCTTCTTTAAAATCTTTATCTTCTTTAAAATCTTTATGTTCCTTAAAATCTTTATCTTCTTTAAAATCTTTTTTATCACATTCTTCCTTATATTCTCTATGTTCTTTATCAACTTTTGATAATTTTTTAAGTTTTTCTTCTAACTCATAAATTTCTTTATCTACTTTAAATTTTTCTGTTTCTTTTTTTAAAACTGTTTCTTTTAATATTTTATTTTCTAAATTTAAATTTTCTTTAAATTTTTCAATATTATTTACAAATGTTTGTTCACGATTCCTTCTTAATTCATACCATGTAATTTTTATCTTATTTCTACATTCTTGTTTTTTTGATTTAATATTTATTATATTTTTAAAATTAACACTTTGTAATTTATCTTCTAAATTTTCAAGTACTTTTTTTTGTTTTATCATCTCATCATCTAAATATTTTAAAAATTGTGAAAAAAATTCAATTCGTTTATCCTCGTATAATTTATAAAAAAATTGATGTTCATCAGGTATTTTTGACTGTCTAGCTGATATAGTAGATTTTCGACTGTTTTTTGTAATTAAATCATCCAAGAATCGTACACCAATTGATTCTAACTTTTCATTCAAGGTCTGTCTATTAATTTTATCAAATGCACCTTTCTCTTTTAAAAGATTTTGAATGTCAACGGTGTTCATCAAATTGGTTGTATCATCATCATTTTTCTTTTCGTTATTAAAGTTTTGTTGCATTTTATTGTTTAGGTTGTAATTTTCTTTACTCTTTTGATTGTTTAGGTTGATGTTCAGGAAATTATCAGTAGAATTATAATTCTGTAGATTTTCTGTGTAATCATTCTGTAGATTTTCAGTAGTATTATATGATGGCATGTCGATCGGTTTATAATTCCCAAATTCTTTGATGGTGAACTTGGATAACAATTCCTGGGAATTGGACGGCTCCTGAGAGAGTACAAAATCTTGTGAGTCAGTTATACTTTTTTGTGATCCATTCTGTTGTAGGTCAGATGTACTTTTTTGTGGTCCATTCTGTTGTGAGTCAGATGTACTTTTTTGTGTTCCATTCTGTTGTGAGTCAGTTATACTTTTTTGTGATCCATTCTGTTGTGACTGTGAGCCAAAAACCTCATGTTTAAATTCAGATGTATTCTGTTGTGATTCGGACGTACTTTTATTCAGTTGCGACTGTAATGAAAGTGTCATTTTCTGACTGGTGTCAATCAGAACAGAAGATTCAACATCAGTAATGAGATTTTCAATTTTTATTTGATCTAATGGCAGATCAACCATAGATTCTTTTTTTGTTATGTCTTTTTTAGTTATTTCCTTCTGGTCGTCTGATTTTATAAATTTGTCAAGATCTTTTGTGTATTCCCGTGTTATTTCAAGTAGACTGTTCTCATTTTTATTATCATTAAACTCTTGATTATCATTAACTATACTTTTATCAGATGTTATTGGTGATGATTCTTCCTGTTTATAAAACATGATGCTCGGTTTTCTGGCAAATGACACTCTACGTGTTGTATCTTTATCATTTATTTTATTGGGATTGACTGTATCAACAATATTAAGATTAACAGTATTAAGATTGATAGTATCAGTATTATTAGGATTGATAGTATCAGTATTATTAGGATTGATAGTATCAGTATTATTAGGATTGATAGTATCAGTATTATTGGTAGCAATATTAAGATTAACAGTATTATTGGTATCAATATTATTGGTATCAGTATTATTGGTATCAATATTATTTGTATCAGTATTATTTGTATCAATATTATTTGTATCAGTATTATTTGTATTATTTTGTTTGCCTTCTTCGGTTGAACTGGTCATTTTAAGGGGTGGGTTTTGAAAACAAAAACAAGATTGAATTTTGCCGCCTGGTTTTTTCAATTAATTTTGAGAAAAATTTCTCGTCATTTTTTATCAAAAATTTGTAAAAGTAAGCGTCATACCAAGATTGTCATGATTTCAATACTGGTTCACTTGTACCAATCAAAATGTTTTGCTTTTAAATACAATACCCTAAGTATTTTTTTTTTGCCAGGGATAAGAAACCTTTGCACCGCATTACTGCGTCCGTTTAAATACTCTAAGTATAGTACTCTTTTTCTTTTTTAACCGTGAATAAAATAAAAACTTTGAAAATTTAATTTATTTCTTATAAATCCATATTTATATCCTCGGCACCGTTCAATCTCATCAATTTTTCTGAAATATCAACATGACAGAGTAACATCCTTCTACAACAAATTCGTGTTATTTCCAATTTATTAAGACTTTCAGCCTCGGTATAACCCTCTTTTAATAAATTTACATATGAATCGTAATATGAACTGATCTCTTTGTTGCAAGTGAAACAACGAACCGGGATTAACATTTTATGAAGGGGTCATTAAATATTTGTGTGTAAGTCTTTGAAAAACATTTCAGTTTTTGGACATCGGAAGTCACTTTCTTTGTCTTCAAATTCTTTGTAACTGTTGTCTTCGAATTCTTTATTAAAGTTATCCTACTTTTTTACAACGGTTGCTATGTTTTAAACAATAACACTACAAAACTTATCATTTATCGACTAATCTATTTCTGAGAGTCCAATCTCATTTCTTTAAGTCAATTTGTTCTTCTGATATCATATACTCAAATTTCACCGAATTGTTTGTCATAAGTTGTTATAATATGATTATCATCATAAGTATACTGATAATGTTCACTTTATTTGAACGTGCTAATCAAAAAAACTGGAATTTTTAAAAAAAATAAGTTGAAGATTTAAGAATGAGATTTTTTAGAAATAAGTTGAAGAAGTAAGACTTTGATTCTCAAAAATAAGTTGAAGAAGTAAGAGTGAGATTCTTTTGAAATAAGTTTAAGAAGTAAGACTGAGATTTTTAAGAAATTAGTTTTAGAAGTAAGGCTGAGATTTTTAAGAAATAAGTTAATGATTTAAGAGTGAGATTCTTTTGAAATAAGTTGAAGAAGTAAGAATGAGATTTTTAAGAAATAAGTTGAAGAAGTAAGACTTTGATTCTCAAAAATAAGTTTAAGAAGTAAGAGTGAGATTTTCGAAGAAGTAGGTAATTAAATTTTTTTTTCAATGGTGTTATCTTTAATCAGAACGTGATTGTTAAAAGTGATATGGTTTAAGTGATATTAATAATACAAATTCTTTTTTATTTGACTTATCTGATAATTTTAATCCACTGACTTATTTTTTTAATCAAAATAAAATCTGAGTTCTTATACATTTAAAAATGAAAAATTTAAAGACACTCCACTTTTTATTTTAGTTAAAATCACAAGAATGTCATTTTTACCCGCCATTTCACCTAAAATAAAATTATTTTACCCACCTCCAGAAAAAAGAAAAAACAGAAAAGAAAAATTCTAAACCAGATTTCTATAAAAAAACACTATTATAAAGTATAAAAAACATCAAAAAATAACAGAAAAACATTTTTACACGTTAAAACAACAAAAAATTTTTTTACTCAAAACAACTACCTTTTTAAATTCGTTATACTCATTTTATTGTTTGTTAATTTAAAAAGTATATTACAGAACCAAATAAATCAGAAATGTCTGAGTTCAGTGACAGTAACTGCGATTTTAAAACGAAATTCGAAAAAATTGCTGCCGGCCAATCTGAGTCAAATGAGCTCGAGGATTTAAAAGATACCGAAGAAAAAATACCAAAAACAGAATCGTTGCAAAATGGAGAAATAGAGCAACAAAATTTTATTAATCAACAATTTGACTTTCAACAATTTACAAATGAATTTGTTCAAGAAACAGTCAAATTTGAATCGATGAAAGACAGAAATCAAAATATTTATCAAAACAATTTATCACCAGAACAGGACGATTTGTTCCTTAGACCACACATTTTAGAACCGCCAAGACAACAATCCAACACTGGACCTGTCATAAGTTCCTCTACTATTCATAATACTTTGCCACAATCATTCAATAACGATCAAACGAATAGAATCTTTCATCAGGTTACAGCAGAAGACATCAACCAACCAAAACGTACCAGTCCACTCTATCACACCACGCCGTCATTCGCATCTCATCAGAATTTCAATCAGCCAAATCATGAAAAAAATCATGAAACAATTCACGAACAAAATCACAAAAAAAATCATGAACAAAATCACAAAAAAAATCATGAACAAAATCATGAACCAATTCACGAACAAAATCACGAACCCATTCACGAACCAATTCACGAACAAAATCATGAACCAATTCACGAACCAATTCACAAACAAAATCTGAAATTTTATCATCAAGATGATCATCTGCCTAAAAACAATATTAAAGTGCCAGAACATAATTTTATTCAAAATAAGACATCAACAACCACATTTTTCCATCCACCATCACAGAAAGACCTTTTTATGAAACAGAATGAAGAAAACAAGAGATCTGAAGAGATTGCTGGTGGTGAATCATCTACAAACCAGCAGACAAATGATGGCAAAGACAAAAATAAAGAAACAGGAGCTACCAAAAAAGAAATAGCACAAAAAATTATAAGAATGCGCTTATGGCTACAAACAGAAAAGTCACTTGAGTGTATTTATAAATCAATACAGTTTGCAAATTATTTCCTTGAATTTGCAGAAGGAATCTTAAAGGAAATTGATTATGGCAGCACAACCGTAGAATATCCGACTACCGATGAAATTCTACCTTTGCAAGATAGAACATTAATTCTAAGAATTCTCCATAGATTAAAATATAACATGCCACCACCAAAGTCATTTATTTCAGTTCTGATATATGATCTTTTTCATGATCCACTTCTTTATAACAAATGCCTCATCATTAAGACATTGTTGATTTATATCAGAACTTGGAGGGATTTACTTGATAAACGAGTCTTTGAGGCAATAAGTGCTATTTTAAAGCAGATACAATTCGAGAATAACGTACAATATAATCTTTTTTCTAATCAGAAGGATGCTATTACAAAAGATCTTCAATATGACAGAATCACATGCTCATTGCTTAATGAGATTGTCCCTTTCCTTGGTTTTGCCGTCAAAATCCACGAAGACGCATTTCACACGACAAATATTTTATTCGATTTACTTCTTTTTAAAAGAGAATATTTTAATAATAGAGAATGGTACAGTATTATGATAAAATTTATCAAAATGATCTGTGAAATACCAGTACTTAAAAATTTTATACAAAGTTTACCATTCTCGAGCAAAGATTATAATTTTCCTGAAAATGTTCAAAGTGGGAGAAGTAGTCCATTTACACGTGACAAATTAGCTGTAATGTTCACTATTATCTTTTCAGAGCTAAATATTTCACCATTTCAACATGAACTCGATAAAGAGATATTACAGATGGCACTAGTTCTTTCAAAACAGGATCGTGATATCATAGCACCATATATAGGTTTGATTTGCTCAAAATTCTTTCCAGAAAATACGATACCACAAGAAAAAATATCAGAAAGACTTGATAGTAATTTACAATCATCTACTCAATTTTTACCACCAATTTTGCTATATATGTTATCAGACCTTATGATTATATATGCTCAACATAGAATAATACCATTGATTTATCAAAATGCTGTAGAGATGCTTATCACAAATAATTTGCACAATATAAAAGCTGTTTATGAGGGCCAACGATCAACTTGTCATCAAATTGATCAAGAAGACAACCAACACAAATGGTCAAAATCAAATATACAGTTTTTACTTGAGATAATTACAAAAACATCTGAGAATGTTAAAGACTTGAGTGATAATTTTTTTATTTCCATGTTCTTTATCAATAAGGCACTTTGGTCACAAAATACAACAAAATCAGATATAGAAGAAGAAAAGAATCAAAATTCACAAGAACCAGACGAAACAACAGACCAATCATTCGTAGATACGGAAAAATTTTTTGAAAGTGATCTTTTTAAAATCGATAGCAGATCTCGCTCAATTCATCGCATTTTACGACTGAGTTTTGATCTTATGAAATTGACTATGTCTAAGAAAAATGGAATTCTAGCACCTTTTGAGAAAGAATGTATCAATAGAATCATTTCAGATCTTCTTTTATATCATTCACATGGTAATTCATATGTCAACCCAGATCTTCTCAGGAAATATTGTGAAAATGGTTACAATATCATTGGACAATCGGTTGAAGATACGTTTGCATCTGATTTTGGTTGCTCAAATGGTCATGATGAAATTTCTAAAAATGATCAGATTGATCAAAAAACTTGTTTAATTCATAAAAATGAGCAATACGGTAATCTTATTGATTCTTTTTTAAAAGAACTTTTCATTTATATAAATCATTTACCTAATCCAATACAAATTTACAATATACATATCAATTTGTTGGTTTATCAAACACAAAATTTGGGATTTTTGATTTCTACGAATAATCTTCACATTTTTCATGAGATATTAACATTTTTACTCGATAAAACTGTAAATGCAATTATTAATTATTCAAAAGTGAAATATTTACGTAAATGTCATTGTTGTTCACCAAAAGGAACACCATTTGATTCAGCATTCAAACAACTTATAAAAACATCTCAGGCACTATTCCAATCTTTACAACAAAATGCACCACCAGCAACACCTCATCAAAATGTTGGTCAATCTCAAAATTCTACAGTTCAAAGTACTAATCATCTTTATACAAATATGTATGTTTCTTTGAATAATAAGATAATCGAATATTGTCTTATTTTTAATTCAAAGATGATGTATCATTTGATCACATACATATTTAAAAATCTAACACTTGATATATCACCAAATCTTTTTAAGATTTTGCTTAATACAGAAATAGCCATCATAAATTGTGATATTTTTTATCTAGAAACAATTCTTGCACTACCAGTTACATTCAATTATATTTTACCACATTTGAGGCAATATTTATATTGTATGGAAAGAATTCTCACAATTGATTATATTGATGATCATCTTGATCAGATTCAAGAGACTGATCAAACACCAAGTTATGTTTTAAATGAATCAAAATATTTTTCAATTAGTCATTTGATCAGACTTAAATTTATGGCACTAAAACATACCGGTAATTTTCTTGAAAATCTTAGAACAGAATATCTTAGAGAAGTTATTGAAGATTTGTCTATTATCAGATCAATTAAAGGTGTTCTAGTCTTTGTTATCGAAGCAGAAGCAAATATCAATAAAAATAGTCCAAAAGATTTAGGTACACAATTAAATGATCTTAGATTAAAATGTGTTAGTGTTTTAAGTACTCTTAAAGAAGATATAAGAATGGAAGTTGAACAAAAAGAATGGGAAATTGGTCGTCTTAAGATAAATGAAAAAGAAAGAAAATTTAAATTATATGCTAATCGTAATCATCTCAAGGAAGACTTGATGAACACAAAAACATCTGATAGTTTTAAAAGATCATTTTCGACTCAGATATCATGTGAAAAAGAAACAACCTTAGATACTTTGCTACTTCTTAAAGGAAAAATAGAATTAGAATCTGCATCACATGATCTCACAGAAGACCATCTTTCTCATAATCTCACACTTCTAACCGGTCGAAAATTTACATCTCTTAACTATCAGATTTCTCAATTTCGTGGTTTTACAAAAGTCGTTTTGAACTGTGATAGATATCGAGCATTTTACAATATTTTGCATTTTTTGAAAAATATTGAAGTTGGAGATGATCAAATGGTATATGATTGTATAGTTGGACTTGTGCTATTTGCATGTAGCGTTACACCTGTTTATACAATTGATAATCTATTTAATATTGATCAAGATAAAGAATCATTCGAATCAGGTTCTGAAATTGTTGAACAATCTTTAAAAAAAGAACCAGGAGTGATTTTTACGTCACTTTTACGACTGTTGTCCGAATCAACCAGTCATGTATTCCTTTTAGCTTTAAAAGACACCTCTAATCATTTGGCTGCACTTAATCTACTCGATGTACTGATCAAACGTTCACGATTTACGACTAATTCTTTTGTTACTGCCAATCCGATAAGCAGTAATATTATTCCTTCAGATCAAAAAGTAGATGTAATAGATGTTCGAAAAAGTGACTCAAATGACACACTTAGTTTCTTGAATAGTAAAAAATATTTTGAGATGACACAAAACCATCATCATTGTCCGTTTTTATCAAATTTGTTTACAACTTATCTCTATTATAGTGCTTGGTGTCGTAAATGGATTAGAGAATGCGGAACAAGAGGTCTATATTTTCTTATCATAAGTATCATTCGAGAAAATGACCGTGCACAAATTCAAATGAAGCAAGGAAAAGAGGACCAAATAAATCAAGATACAGCATATTTATTTGGTCATATTGAAAATTACTATCTCTTAGTAGAATTTATTCAAAAATATATCCAGAAATTGATCGGTACATTCTTTACACTCGTGAATGATTATCATCTTGATGCTCGAGATGATGTCAAAGAATTAATTTATAAAATTATCAGTATTCATCATGGAGATTTACTACAAAAAATCAAGAATTCATCTAATGAGACACCTAATGAACAATCTGATATTTTAGAGAAAACCTTAGATAATCTTTTGGATATTATTATTCCATATATGACACATTCAAACATCTTACTTTGTGATCTTGCTCAAAATATTCTTGATTATCTTGCTGAAATATTTGAGAAAAATATTATGGAAATTTTATCAGTCAAAAAAGAAAAGATTTTTGCAAATATCTTCAAAAAACGCACATATTCAAATCGAAACATTAATAATAGTCAAAATATGACCAATCCAGGACAGAATACTGTTAAAATTCTCTCTCCGACACTTCCATTCAAACCAAATATCATTAATCCTTCACTTTTACAATCTTATCAGTGTTGTATTTCGTATTTATTACAATTTAGACCATTTATTCTTGTATTCGATGACAGATTGTTACATTTAACGACTTTAGTGTTAAATCAACCGATTGAAAAAATTGAAGTGGTTGAAACATACCTTACCAGAATATTTTTATTGTTGATTGATGAGACAGAAAATTATATAGAAAAATCAGTAGAACAAACTATTCAAAATAACAATCCACAGTATAATATGAATATTGGAGAAAATAGTATCAATCAAAATGAAAAATTGAACTTGGCAAGCCAAATCATAAAATTTTTTATTATTAATAGTTCTATGATGAACAGTCGTGTACTTATTCGAAAACAATCTACGATAAATTTATTG
This sequence comes from Pseudoloma neurophilia, assembly GCA_001432165.1. Classification (NCBI taxonomy): domain Eukaryota; kingdom Fungi; phylum Microsporidia; genus Pseudoloma; species Pseudoloma neurophilia. The sequence continues at coordinate 106,133 of LGUB01000001.1, forward strand.
GCACAAACTGTTAAAGTTTGTCTTGATAAAAATTTCATGAAAATAACTCATCTGTGTACTTTATTGAAAATTTTGGATGAAAATAAAATGTTAGAGGCTTTGTTGAGGACTGAAAATATTTCTTTAAATTCAAATACTGGACAAGGAACTCATGATCAACAAAATCGACTTCAAAATCCATCCAACACTGCCAAGGATTTCAATTTATTCCATAGATTTACGACTTTAATTGCCAATCAACAACTATATAATTCTGCTGATCGTAATAATTTTATCATTTCACTTTCCATTTTGATCAAAGTTTTGTTCCAAAATCAAATTATAAATGGACACACTGATAAATCAAACTTAGAAATTGACATCTCAATACCATCTTATAGAAATAGTATAAAAATTATAGATGATTTATTGCCAAAATTTTGTGATTTCTTATCAGAAACTTTAAATACTGATAGCACATTTAGAGGTAACAATTCTTGCACAAAACTTCCTCAAACAGCTAATTTTGTTATTCAAACTATTTTTTTTAATCAAACCCATTCAAATAATGAACTTGTAATAAAATATATAAATGATTCAGAAATGAGTGGTCCAGTTTCTCTTATTGCAAAAATTTTACATTTATTAATAGAAAGAGCCAATTTGACTTATCCAATTTTGCAATATATTTTACAAGAACAGCTGTCTTATGATTTTGAAAGTAATAATATTGGAAATATACCAATTTGGTTAAGTAGAAGGATTAAACCTGAACATCAATGGCTATTGACACATTCAGATAGTCGTAAAATTTATTCAAGGTTACTTTATAAAAATCTTATTATTCAAAACAAGAATCTGCTTTTAAATGATTTAGATTTCAATAATCTTTTCGATATTATTAGAACAAAATGGACAGGAAAAGGACAAGAAAATTCTGTAAATATTCCTATTAGACCACTCATTTCAAATCTTAAAACAAGGAATATTGTTAAAGATGAACATTTATATTTGATGGATTGTTATATCAATGAGCTATTTGATCCAGAGTTGTATAATTTTTGTCAATACGTTTATAAAGAATATGTATGTAAAATTCAAGTTAATAAAACTTTTAATGAACCAGGAACACCTAACAATTACAGTATGCACCCACCACATTTTAATCAACAAAGTAATACTTCATCAGATTTTAATGTCGATGATTTTATACTTATTGCAGTTGCTTATTATGGATTATATAGTCCATCATTTGACATATTTGCATTCTTATTGTCATTTAAACCCGTTGAATATAACAAAGTCTTATTTAAGGCACTTTATCGCGTAGTATATGCTTCTTTGATTGATTCAGAAAATTGTCAAAAAATAGTTCCATATCTTTGTAGAATTTTACAACAAGAAACTCTATATAGACAACAATTATTCTTAATTTATCCGTTAATTTTATCATTATCTGACTTAATAATTCCAAAAGATATAGCAACAATAAAATCATATCAAGAAAATTTAAATAATGGTTTAGATGCACAGAATACAACATCTACTTTTACATCACGTAATCTTAACAAAGATAATTTTGCTATACTTCTTGAATTATCTGATGCAATAGTAAGATTACTTAATACACAGGTACTAATGCATCATAGATTAGCACTTGGATTGTTCAAGATGGTTTATGATAAGGTTTTAGAACTTTCAGAAAGTAAAAATGATGAAAAACAAAATTCTTTCATAAAAATGACATCACCAAATATTAATAGTTTAAATTCACAATCTCAGAATTATAACACTGAACCAACAATTCGAAAAAATGGTGGTTTATCACTTCAAGCCATCAAATCTATTTATACACTATTATTTTGTGTTACAATTCGTCGACCACTTCAAAATAATGTTGAATTGCGTGGTCTATTCTATTTCAGAAAGTGTAATATCAGACAATCGTTTTTGAGTTTAAATGACGTATCATGGCCAACTGTTATAATTGCAATTGCAAATGAGATCTATAAAGAAAAATACCTTGAAACTGATATTGAGCAAATTACAAAACCAGAAAACAGTACAATTGATTCAACTGGTGTTAAACCAACATCAGCAGCAGGTCCATCAGCAGGCCCATTAGGTATTGACAGATCAGCAGCAGGTCCATCAGCAGGCCCATTAGGTATTGACAGATCAGCAGCAGGTCCATCAGCAGGCATTGATCCATCAAAACCATCACCAGGTGACACATCAGCAGGCATTGATCCATCAAAACCATCAACAGGTGCTAAACCACAAGAGAAAACCACAACAGTTTCTTCGATGCTACCAAAGTTACTCACTTTTCTTGCACAAAATGCCCAACACGTGTTTGTTGACCAATATGCTGAATACACATTATCTGATTATCTAATGCCTGGTTCTATAGATGATAAAAATATTGATCTAAATGTTTTAACCATTATTTTATCACAATTATCACCTGAATATCTTATTACAATGTATGAAACACTTTTAGTTGATTATATACAAAAGAAAACTGTAAATTTAGTTTTTAAAGAATTAGTAAAACGAGTTAATCGAAATAAAACGAATGATCAATCAAATCATGATAATTCAAACCCTGATAATTCAAATCATGATAATTCAAACCCTGATAATTCTAATCCAATTCATGAAAAAAATGGAACAGATTTTATTGAACAATTTATCAGAATTACCACAAATTTCCTAACATTTGCAGAACCACCAACTAACAGTCTTATAATTAATTTTTTATCAACTTATGATACACCATCAGAATTTGGATTTATTCGTGATGATTATTATAGAGAACAAGAAACATTACTTAATAATTTAATATTATCACAAACATTATCTTTACCTATACCAATTCTTCAAGGTATAAGATCTATACATTTAAATATAAGAAAAATATCATATCAAGCACTTTATAAATTAATTGAGAATGAATTAAGTAATGATTTTAATTTAGCAGAAATAATTTATCATTGTATTTATCAAAAACAAAAAGAAGAAAAATTTCAAGATGATTTATCAGCATATAAAAATCTAACAATGCCACAATATCCAGGTGGTTATTCAGGTGGGTTTTCAAATGGTTATTCAGGTGGTTTCTCAAATGGTTATTCAGGTGGTTTTTCAGGTGGTTATTCAAAAAATTCCTCAAATAATTTCTCAAATGGTTTTTCAAAAAATTCCTCAAATAATTTCTCAAATGGTTATTCAAAAAATTCATCAAATGGTTTTTCAAATAATTTCTCAAATGGTAGAAGTACTAATTTAAAAATACCACAAATAATTATAAATTTGATAAATACACTTACACCTCTTGAACATATAATTTTATTATTTACAAATTATTCAATTTTTTGGTATGATTATGATTTTACAGAAGAGATTATAAAAAATTGTCAACAATCACTTTCTATGTTATATACAGTTTATCAAATACTTATTGTTAAATCTAATTATTTAAATATATCAGATAAAAATGATTATAAAAATATGAAAATACCATTTAAAGATTTTCTTGATTTTTCAACATCAGAACCATTTATATCATTTTTACCATTTACACCATGTGATATAGATTTTGATAGTAATATATCAAATTTAATTGAAAGAGTTAAAAATAGAACAATAAGAAAAGCACTTTATCATGTACAATTAAATGAACTAGATATAGCACAAAGAATTTTTGAAAGTATTGTACGAACAGCAAATAATGAAGAAGAAAACAACATAACATTAAATAGTGGCAATAATAGTGGTAATAATAGTGGTAATAGTTGTAATGTTAATAGTGGTAATAGTGGTAATAGTGGTAATGTAATAAGTGGTAATGTAATAAGTGGTAATAATAATAGTGGTAATATATCAACAAATCAAAAAAAAATACCTAATGATCTTAAAAAAACACTTTGTGATTTTGATATTCATATTCTTGAATTTTTCTGGATGTATTGTGCAAAAGAACTTCATCAATATGATGCAATAGGAGAAATAGGTATAAGAGTTAATAATCTTGATCAAATTCTTTTTGCACAATTTCATGGTGAAATAGGAGTAGATGAAAAAAATAATTTAAATTGTTTATTACAAGCAATTTATCATAAAAATAATGAATTATATACTCTTAGTAGTGGTAATACTCTTACTCTTACTAATAATCAAGGTAGTAGTAATAATAATCAAGGTAATACTCTTACTCAAAATAATAATCCTATTAATAATAATCCTATTAATAATACTCTTACTCAAAATAATAATACTCTTATTAATAATCTTAATACATGTGATTTAATTATAAAATTACCATTTCATTCACTTATAAAACAATTTGTTGATTTTTCTAAATCACTTTTTAATAAATCTATAAATTATCTTTCAGGATATTTATTATCATCTGATCGTACAGAGGTAATAACAATGATACAATCAATGTATGAAAATTATTTACATCAAGAAAAAGAAACTTTAAATAGCAATACTACTTCTTTTAATAATAACACTACTTCTCTTAATAATACTTATAATGGTAATACTACTTCTCTTAATACTACTACCACTGCTTCTCTTAATAATACTTATACTACTACCACTGCTTATAATAGTAATAATTCAAATGTTTTGGCTTTAAAAATGAGTAATGTTTATCCACATTTTTCAGATTATTTACAAAGTCATTATACTCTTCTTAGTTTAAGAACACATCTTTTAACAGATACATCATCTTTAAAATCATTTCATGAAATTGCTAAATGTTTTAATAGACTTGGATTACTTAATTTTTATAATAATTATTTAGATGTATCACAATATCATTTATCAAAAATATTTGGATTAAGTAATATAGAAGTAGTTGATGCTTTTTATAAAATTGAAACAGATCTTTTAATTTATGAAAAAAGAAATCAACAATTTTTAGGAGTAGATTTTGTAAATATAGCTAATTTAAATTATTTTAGTAATACACATAAAAGTAGATTATTATCATTAAAAGGACAATTAGCAAAAAATGAAATATTTTTACAACAAGCATGTCAATTAGCAGATGTACCTGAAAATTGGTATGCATGGGGTGAATATTTAAAAGAGAGATTAAGTGAAAAAAGTAATGATGATTATGATTATGATTATAATGATTATAATGATGGTGGTTGTGATAATATAAAGAATAGTGGTCATACTACTATTGGTAATATAAAGAATAGTGGTAATACTACTACTATTGGTAATATAAAGAATAGTGGTAATACTACTACTATTGGTAATAATACTACTGGTAACAACCCTACTGGTAATACTACTACTGGTAATAATACTATTGATAAAACTTACTTAAACACAAAAACCCCTACTAATACTACTATTGGTAATACTACTATTGGTAATAATACTACTGGTAATACTACTATTGGTAATAATACTATTGGTAATAATACTACTGGTAATAATACTATTGGTAATACTAACCCTCTTAACCCTACTAACAATAACCCTACTATTAACAATACCCCTACCACTAACAATACCCCTACTATTAACCCTACCACTAATAACCCTACCACTAATTTATATGAAATAGAAAAAAAATGTTTTACTGCTTATCTTTATACTTTAAATTCTAAAAATACATGTGAAAATGATATTATTAGAAGACATTCAGTTGTTATTCTTTTAAGATTATTTAATAATAGAAATTTTTTAGTTTTAGAACAATTGATTGATCATTTAGATTTATCTTTTTTTCATTTTTATATTCCTTTATTATTAGAACAATTACAAACTAAAGAATATTTATGTTCTGAATTAATTCTTCATCAATTAATAAAAACTCATACACAAACAATTTATTTAGAATGTATTAGATTTGAAACATCTAATAAAAAAAGATATTCTGTAATTAATCATGATTTTAATACACAAAAAATAGGAAATTTAAAAGATAATTCTTATATAACACCAATAAATAGATTAATTTCATCATTAATTAGAAAAAATTATCAATTAATATATTCAATGGAACAATTAAGTTTTATTTTTAAACGAACATTATCACCAAATCATTATTTTTTATTTACAAGAGTAATTCATAAAGCATTTAGATTAGCAACAGATATTTATTTTAGTCTTTATAGAAAAGATGAATTTGTTTGTAAAGAAAATGAAATAGAAAGAAGATTATCATATTTTTATAGAGAAGAAGATTATAATAATTATAATGAAGAACATAATGAAGAATATAATGAAAAATATAATGAAAAATATAATGAAAAATATAATGAAAAATATGAAGATAATATGGATAATGAGGAGAATAAGAAGAAGGGAGTTTATAATGAGGAGAAAGGAGTTTATAATGAGGGGAAGGGAAATGTTTATAATGTGGAGAAAGGAAATGTTTATAAGGGATATGATAATGAGGGAAAGGGAAATGTTTATAAGGGATATGATAATGAGAAGAAGGGTGTTTATAAGGGATATGATAATGAGAAGAGGGGAGATCTTTTTAAAAGTGAATATCATGTTAAAAAACAAAATCAAATACGATCTATTCAAAAAAAAGATCTTAATTTATTATTTGCAACACTAAAAACACAAATTCAAAGAATTTCTGTTACTTTAGGTGAACAAGAATTTAAAGATGATTTTTATAAAAAAGAATTAACAATTTCAGAAATTATAAATTTACTTTATAAATGGAAACAAACTATGGCATTAAGAGAAGAAGAAAGACAATCTGAATTACAAAAACCAATAAGAAACCATTTTAAGTGTTATATTCCAAAAAAGACTGAAATAAATACGAAAGAAGGGGAGTCTAATACGAAAGGGTATCGTAAAGAAGGAGGGTCTAATACGAAAGGGTATCATAAAGAAGAAGGGTCTAATACAAGAGGTCCTAATACGAAAGACTCTAATATACAAGGGTCTACTAATACAGAAAAATTAAATACAAAAGGGTCTACTAATACAGAAAAATTTAATACAAAAGAAGGAGGGTCTACTAATACAGAAAAATTCAATACAAAAGAAGGGTCAAATACAAAAGAAGGAGGGTCTACTAATACAGAAAAATTAAATACAAAAGAAGGAGGGTCTACTAATACAGAAAAATTTAATACAAAAGAAGGAGGGTCTACTAATACAGAAAAATTCAATACAAAAGGGTCTACTAATACAGAAAAATTCAATACAAAAGAAGGAGGGTCTAATATACAGTCTACTAATACAAAAGACTCTAATATACAGTCTACTAAAAAAGAAGAAAAATATCATAGAGAAGAACTTAAAAATCCTTTTAAAGGTGATGATCATGGTTATGAACCATTTGATGATATTACAATTGATGAATTATTTATTTTAAATTCACAATTTAGACATTTTGATATTCCATGCTTAGAAGGTTTAAGACCGGTACAAACTGTTCCAATTGGAATTGCTGGTTTTGGTCGTGGTAGACAAAATGCTATTCAATTAATAGGAATTAATGGTAAACAATATAATTATACTCTTATTTATAATTTACATTCACAAACAAGTGATTATAATCTTATGATGAATAATGTTTTAGGATATTTTTTAAAAAATGAGACTGATGCTATTCTTTTACAAAGACGTTCTGCTTATTTACATCCATTTAAATATTTTTATGTATCACATAATTTTAGATTACAATATAATGAAGATATATTTTATAAATTATGTCAAATTAATGATATTAATTTAGAATATCAAAAAATGCAATATATTGAAAAAATGAGTAAATATGAAACTGATATAAGTGATGTAATTAAAAAAGGAATTTTTTCATCTGATGATGTTTCACTAAATTTGATGAATAAAAACCATGAAAGTATGATTAAGGATAAGAGTCATAATGAAAGTATGAGTCATAATGAAAATAAGAGTCATAGTGATAAAACTGTGATTAATGATAAAAGTGTGATTAAGAGTCATAATGAAAATAAGAGCCATAGTGAAAATAAGAGTCATAGTGAAAATAAGAGTCATAGTGAAAATAAGATTAATGATAAAACTGTGATTAAGGATGATGGTGTTGGTTTAGAAAATACTTCTCATGAAGATGGATTCTCAAGAGATACAACAAATCAACCACATAATTCAAACAATTATCCAAATGATCATTCAAATGATTATTCAAGTGCTTATCCAAACAATCATTCAAGTGCTTATCCAAATGATTATTCAAAGAATGATTTTCCTGCTAAAAAACGTGTTAAAATTGTTGATCTTAAAATACGTATGACAGTTTTAGATGCACCAATTGATAAAAAACAAGAAGTTTTTCAATTTATGTTAGAAAATGTTTCTGATAAATGTTTAATTACATTTTTAAGAACAGTTCATAGAAAAGAAAAATCTTATCAACAATATCGTTATAGAATAATTGGTAATATGGCTATTACTAATTTTTATAGATATTTCTTTTTTATTAAAGTTAAAAAACCTTGTGATATAAAATTAGGTTTAAACAAAGGAATATTTTATAATTTAAATCATAATAGATGTTATACTTATTTTATAAATAATTCTTTATCATCAGAATTAAATGATCCACATAAAATTACTCTTAAATTAACACCAAATATTGTAGCATTTTTTGGTTCTGCACTTTCAGGTAGATTTTTATCAATAGGTGAACTTTTAAAAAGATATTTGATTAATTCAAATAAAACAAAAGATTTTCTTCTTTTATTTACCACTTTAGATCATGAGAAAGTTAAAAAGAGATTGGAAAATGAGATTAAAGATGTAATCAAAGATAACACGGATGTAAAAAAGTTGGCATTGGCTAATCCAGCTGCTGCTTTATGGTTTTAAGTGTAATTTAGGTTAGGTGTTTTAAGTCTAGTGGTTTAAGTGAGTAGGTGTATTTTTAAGTGTTTAAGTGTTTAAGTGTTTAAGTGTTTAAGTGTTTAAGTGTTTAAGTGTTTAAGTGTTTAAGTGTTTAAGTGTTTAAGTGTTTAAGTGTTTAAGTGTTTAAGTGTTTAAGTGTTTAAGTGTTTAAGTGTTTAAGTGTTTAAGTGTTTAAGTGTTTAAGTGTTTAAGTGTTTAAGTGTTTAAGTGTTTTATGTCTGACTGGTTTAAAAGGAAAGGGTGTTGAAATTAAAAGTTCTTTATAAAATTATCTTTTTAATATAATTATAAATATTTTCTCTTTTTTATAAAAATTTTATGTTTTAAAAATACTACATTCCTCCTGACACTTTATCATCTTTTTATCAAAATCTTATCAAAAACTTATTAAAAACCTAAAAATATTCATCTTGATAAAAAAATAAATTTATCCCTTATACAAAATTCTTCTTACCTTTTGAAAATATTGAATCGTTTATAAACAATATCTTAAAAAATATACAAAAAGTTTAAAAATGGTGCTACACAATTTATTAACAAGAATCAATCAAAATTACTTTCCGTGATTATATTCTCTTTCTTAATTATATTATCCTTCCTTGATTATATTACTTTCCTTGATTATATTCTCTTTCCTTGATTATATTACTTTCCGTGATTATATTCTGATTATATTCTCTTTCCTTGATTATATTCTCTTTATTGGTTCTATTATCCTTCCTTGATTATATTATCTTTCTTGATTATAATCAAAATGTCTGAGAATTTTTTCTCTATCGAGTACAACTCTTTTTGATTTTAAGTAATCCAAATATTTTTGTATTTTTATAAAAACTGTCCTTATACTCTGAAGATCCTCTCTTGTTCCCATTATTTCTGAAAAACTCACCCATTCTATATCTTTTATTTCAAAACGGGTCTGTGCTTGTAAAAATGTATCAGTTGGTTGATTTATTACAATAAGAATATGATATTTTTCTTTTTTTGGTAAAAACATAATATCCATTATTTTTAATGATACATCTAAACCTATTTCTTCATATGTTTCACGTATAGCAGTTTCTTTACCAGTTTCATTAAATGATTTTTTACCTCTTGGAAATTGTAACTGTGCATTTTTACCATAACCTTTATTTAATAAAACATGATCCATTTTATCATTTAAAATTAAACAAGCAAAAACAGATATAGATTGTTTGTAAGTTGAAAATGATTTAAGATAAAAATTTAAATTTTTTAAAATTGTGGTACACATATAAACTGCTGATAGATTATCATTTTTTCTAGGTAATGGTTGATTTGCAGATCTAAACACTGTGTTTTGATCATTTGATGAGTCATCTGTTTTGTTTTTAGTATTTTTAAGTGTTTCTCTTGAAAAATTACCACTTACTGCTGTGGCAAAATCTTCAAATGGCATAGAATTTGGATTATAAGGTGTTTCTGAATTTTCCATTTCTAACATATTATTACTTAAAGATTTTAAAAGGTTAATATCATAATTTAATGGATTGTTTTTTTGTTTGGCAGCATCTTGTTCTTGTTGTAAAATATATTTTAAAATATATTCTACAAAACTGGCAAATGACATTTTTTTATATTTTGGAAAAAAATCTATAAGAAACCAATGTGCTTCTTCTAAAATAAAAAATAATCTGATTGGATGAATTTCAATAGGTGTAATATCTAAAAAGAATCTAAATAATATTTCATCTAGAATAGCCTTTATAATACTAGGTGGTTGTGGTTTTTTCGGTTTTAAATCTATATATTCTGTAAGAATTGACGATAATTCTGATTGCACTGATGTTCCAAGAGATGAATAATCTGAGAAAAACTCATCTAAAATGGTTTTCAATTCACGAACTTGTTTTGTCATACTGTCAAAAATATTTTAAAGAAAAAATACGTTGACTGTTTTTAAAATTGAAATATTTTATAAATATCTTACAACTGTTTTAAAAGAGTCTCAGTTTTGTGTCTTAAGTTTTAGGTGCTGTTTTGTGTCTTAAGTTTTGTCTCTTAAGTTTTGAGTCTTAAGTTTTAGGGGATGTTTTGTGTCTCAGTTTTGAGTCTTAAGTTTTATGTTCCAGTTTCGTCTCTTAAGTTTTGAGTCTTAAGTTTTATGTCTTAAGTTTATGTCTTAATTTTATGTCTTAAGTTTTATGTCTTAAGTTTATGTCTTAATTTTATGTCTTAAGTTTTGAGTCTTAAGTTTTGAGTCTTAAGTTTTGTGTCTTAAGTTTTATGTCTTAAGTTTTATGTCTTAAGTTTTAGGGGCTGTTTGATTTCATAATTAGAAACAACAGGTGTCATAACCGGTTTTGTTCAATAATTTCAGTTTCTCTTCTTATTGGTTACAAATTCTCAGTTTTATGAGTTTAATCAACTGGATTTTCCTGGTTTCAATTAAAATAAAAATTATCAAATTTAAAATCAATATTAAAATTTGGTTCAATGTTTATCAAATTTTCTCATTTTTTTAAATTAAGGTTGTCCATCAAAATAAACTCTCTAATTCTAGGATTATAAATCGTTATATCTTAAAACAGTATAAGTTCATTTGCTAACATGTCTAAAACTTTTAATTCTAGGATTATAAATCGTGATATCTTAAAACAGTATAAGTTCATTTGCTGACATGTCTAAAACTTTTAATTCTAGGATTATAAATCGTGATATCTTAAAACAGTATAAGTTCATTTGCTGATGTCCTGATCGTACGTTAGCCGTTACGTCCTCTTTTTATCTCTGTTACAGCTCATCCTTTGTTGACATATTACGTCATACTGATAAATCATGTATTTAAGGAGAGATTATTCGACCCCCTAGAAGAATATTTAACAGTATCCAGCAGATTAGAACACAGAGGGAAGTATCTGAGTACTAACAACAATAAATTTGAAGTCAGTTTTCGTTTGCCATGCTCTTGGAATGCAAATTCCTTACGAACAGGGCAGCTGACATTTCTAAAACTTTTTATTCTAGGATTATAACTTTTGATGTCTTAAAACGGGATGAATGCTCTAATTCTTGGATTATAAATCTCAATTGATATCTTAAAACGGGATGAATTCCCTGTTAACATAAAAAATTTCAATTGCCCAAGAAGAGCCCTTCACAAAATCAGCACGAGATAAATTTGAAAAAATAATGGCAAATGGTCAAGTTTTTAAAATGGACACTGTTGATTGTGTTAAAGTGAATGAAAATTTGAAAATATACATTATTTCTGATAAAAAGGATCTCAATGTTGAAATCATTCAAAATATTGTCAAATTACATCCTGGTGCCATTTTAATGTCACCAACGGCACTGGCATGTAGAGTAAAATATCCAGCAAAAGGATTTTATTTCATTCTTACTGAAATATGTCCAGAACATCCATTTAATAATTTTGCTGTTCTTGAATCTAAAAGATATCGAATTATAAAAGAGGATAAACAAAATATACGATTGATCAATTGCAAAAATGATCTGATTAAATTATATCATCAGAGACGATATGAAAATGTACTATTCGAAGAAATTGACGAAAATGAATGTATCTATTGTATTAGTAAAAACAAGGATCAGTTTGAAACTGATTCGAGTGAAAAACATCGGAATGAAATCATAGATTTGAAGAATAATGAAATCAAAAAAAATAATGAAATCAAAGGGTTAAAGAGTAATGAAATCACAGGTGTAAAGAGTAATGAAATCACGGGTCTAAAATTTGATGAAACCACAGGCATAAAGAGTAATGAAATCACAGGTATAAAGAGTAATGAAATCACGGGTCTAAAATTTGATGAAACCATAAAACACTATGACAGAACAAGCCCATATGACAGAACAACCACATACGATAGGACAAAATTCTTGATTTCAAGATTGGCACAAGTTGAAAAGGTAAAAACCTGTTCAATTTTCTCAATTTATTTTACAAATAACATTTTTTATCCATATGCTAAGAAAATAAGAGATTACCTGAAAAGAAAAGATAAAAAAGCGTATCTGATCTGTTTAGAAAATATTTCATTTGAAAGACTCAATTGTTTAGATGGTATTGAATGTATAATCATTTTAGATTGTAAATATTTTAATCATTTTGATATTAAGATGAGTAAACCATTAATTGTACCATTTGAACTATCTATGGCATTTTCTGAATGGAAAGGTGACTATGACATCAATAAATTACCTGAAGACTTTTTAAATGAAGATTTTGATAAACATGAAGAAAAATGTACGGCATTGGTCGAGAAATCAGATTTTTTGAGCACTGGTCAATTGGTCAAACAAAATGAGATTCAGGCAGTGTCATTCTATGTAGAAGATGAGAATAATGATGAAATATATGCAGGCTATGATGGTATTGCAGGTGATTATAAAGAAGCCAGTCAATAAATTTTATTCTAGAATTCTTTCATGAGTGATTTACTCTTTTTCAGAATAAATTTGTGTTATTAAAAAAGTAATTTTCTCTTTCTGTTTTTAGAAAACTCACAGATCAAGATTTTAACAAACATCTGAACAAAATTGATCAAATGTAAAAAATGTATTTTTCATTCTAAGCTCAGTTTATATTTTTTTGTGACACAAATTTATTTCTAAAAAACTAAATGAAAGAAAAAAAAAATTATGGTCTGCTTGTAAGAGCTACCGTGGCCATTGGGCCGTTGTTTCATAATAAATTTGAAAGGCTCAAAAAGGAATCAAACGAAAAAAAAGATTTTATTCTTTTCGTATGACCATTTTTGCTTAAAATATTGTTGTGTCACTCTGTTCAAACAAAAAATATAAAAACTAAAATAAATTTATTCCTCATCTTATGAAAAAACTTTCCATATAGAGTAAACTCTAAGGAATGTACACGAAAGACGTTTATTCCTCATCTTATGAAAAATAATACATCACATATGATATTATTGACAAATATTTTGATTAAAGTATCACATATTAAATCAGTGTATTTTCAATAATATTATTGACAAATATTTTGATTAGAATATTAAAATGTTTTGATTGGAGTATCACATATGATATTAGAGCATTTTCAATCATATTATTGACAAATATTTTTTTAATATAAAATTTTATTGTTTTACTTAAAATGGTAATATCATTTTAAAAGGAGATATTTTTATTCGAAAATTCTGTAACAAATTATTGATTGATCTTTCAAATGAAACAATATAAAAAGTAAAAAGGAGAATTATTTATGTTTTTCACGTGTTTGAGCCGTTCAGACGAAATGAAATGCAAACCTATGAAAATTTACGTTGATTTGAATCGAGAATTCATTAAGAATAAAAAACTCAATATTATCATCGGAATGCCATGCTGTGAAGCATCAAAAGATGCTTTTAGATTAATGAACAGAAAAGGTATAAAATTTGAATGTGGATGTTGGAACAACAATACTGTTCTAAAAAAACAGATTCAAAAATTATACGAGCACAACACATGTCCAATGATTTTTCTTGATGGTGATTTTGTTGGTGGTTATAGAGAGTTAAAGAATAAAATTGGTAAAGTTGCACAGAAATCATCAAATGACACTGAAAAGGAGAAAGGTGGTGAACCAGATTTTGAAGAAATTAAAACGAAGGCAGTCGATCTAAAAGATCAGGCACAGCCACATATAAAGAAAATTGCTAAAAAAGCAGGTGAAGTATGCGAAACAATATCTGAGAAAGCCGAACCTATGGTTAAAAGTGTAAAAGAAAAATCTGAGCCATATGTTGAAAAAGCTCATGAGAAATCAAAGTCTCTGATGGAAAAAGCAGGTAAAAAAATGAATGAGGTAATGAACAAGCCTGTCGATTCAAACGAAGGTAAAAAAATGAATGAGGTAGTGAACGAGCCTGACAAACCAGGTGATCAAAAAGAAAAAGCACCTGATTCAGAAAAAATGTTAAATCACACACAAAAAATGGGTAAAAAAATAGAAGAACCGACAAAAGACAATTTAGAAACATGATAGTTCATTCGATTAAATTTTTTAAGTTCTTATTTTTTACGATATTTCACTGTTTCTCTTCAAATACGTTTTCATTTTTTTGAGAATTTTTTTTTCTCTTGATTCGTTTTTTTCGTAATGATTATCTAAGATATCTGAAATGTTCGTTTTTTGTTTAAATTCTATTTGTTTATCATCTGATTCGATTGAAACACAGCTAGAAGAGTCGCTTCTTGGTTTAAATGGTTGTTCACCAGCAATGTTAAAATCTTTTTTGATTTTAAACATATCTTTCTCTTTATGTTGTTCTGAGTAAAATGAAAGCACACATTCCGTATAATTATCTTTTTCTTTTGGTCCTTCAATGGTATAACTTATATTATCTGACTCATTTGAGATGGGTTCTGATTCATTTTCAAATTCATCTTCAGCTGAATCACTGAGATCGGAAATATCAGTTTCTATGGTTATTGTACCAGTTTTTTGTATTTTTTCAGGCTTTGGTTTTGATCTCTTTTCATTTCCACAATATGAGCATGTAAAAATGGAAAATATCATTTTAAAGAAATTTTTAACGGCTTTCATCTATTTTTTATAAAAATGGTATCAAATGAATATTTTTGTTAAAATTGGTTTTCTTTTCTGTCAAGACTGTTTCAAATCAATTTTCAAAAAAAAATCTGAAACATTTTCAGATTGGTCTATTTTGATCATTTATAGAAAATGATTTGAAAGGTGAAAATCATTGGCCACAGTCTGAATCTCTTTGAGTACCATGTTTCATTCAATAAAATAAATTTTTACTTTTGAATGAATTTTAGTTTTTTACTTTAAATAGACCTACGAAAATAAAATTTCACTTTCAAATGAATTTCAGTCTTTGATCACAATCAATCTGAAAGATTGCCTTTTACCTTGAAAAGTTTTAGATTACTTACTTGTGATAAAAATACAAGGTCTGATTTCATTGCGATATGAAGTTCAAGAATTCAGGCCTTACAAGTTTTATAATCATAAAGTAAAGTCTATTTTCTGGTTTTGATTCCATCATGAAATATGTGATCAGAAAGTTTTAACTGGCTTAATGATCTGTTGACAACTTTCAAGAAATAATGAATATTTTTACATAACCACGGTAATTTTGCCACTTCAAGTAAAATCATGAAAAGCATCGTATTTTTTAAGAAAAGGTTTCAGAAGATCAATTCTATTGAATGGGTGACAATCTAGTGGATGTTCAAGATAAAAATGTAAAAACGTAGTCGTTTCACAAAAATAATTCATCTTCTGCAGGATTCAAGACGACTCTGTAAAAAATGAAAAACAAAATTTTCGAGCTTTTTGTGAAATATTTTCCGATTTCAAAAGCTGCTCAATGGGATAGGGCCATGTGATCAACATTCATCGTAAAAGTTTTAAAAATATATTTTTTGTGTGGATTTAACTGAATTTGTTCTTGATGACGCTAAAGAAAAGGAGGCTTGTCTAATGAACTGATAGTAACATTTTATCCGATGTTTCTTGAACCTTTAAAGAGAATAACCCCATTCTTCAATGATTACCATGAATGGCAAAAATATGTTCACAGTTCATACATCCGTTTTCCCGCAATGAGTTAATTCAAACTTTATATCCAATGAGTTAATACAACAGTTTTTCTCGCAATGAGTTAATACAACAGTTTTCTCGCAATGAGTTCATACATCATTTTTTTGCAATGAGTTAATACAACAGTTTTTCTCGCAATGAGTTAATATAACAGTTTTCTCGCAATGAGTTCATACATCATTTTTTTGCAATGAGTTAATACAACAGTTTTTCTCGCAATGAGTTAATATAACAGTTTTCTCGCAATGAGTTCATACATCATTTTTTTCGCAATGGACATTTTTGATGCGTGTCTGTCTAGCTGCTGAAGTATTAAGATACAATTCGGCAAACCAGTCTGTTCAAGCAAGTGAGTCTATTTCACATCATTAAAATGAACAATCAAGAAAATATCAGACAATTTGGTTGATATGTGGTTTTAGAATAGCATTTTGTAATGAAGATGACAGAAAACTGTTCCTAAAGATATATTTCAACTTTGGTCGAGAAAAATTACCTAAAATAAAAAATAGTCTGATCATTACTGATGACAAGTCACATCTAGAAAATATGAAAGCAAAATTGAAACAATGTAATTTTTATACAGCTATTGTGCCTTGGTATCTAATTATGTGTATGGAACGCTGTGTTGGCATTTTTAACTTGTCAAATGGTTTTTTTCTTAGTATAAAAAATGACAATTGAACTTCTAATTTAAATTGATACAAATATTATATTTTTTAAAAAATTTATCTTTTATTTAGACTTGTTTTCATGAATCTCGATTTCTTGTCTTTACGACAGATAAAATGTGTAATTTGTTGATCAAAGAAAACACGTTTAAAGATTAAATTGTAAAAAATATACAATTGTATTACTTTCTCAAATTTTTCACTAAATATTTTTATAAATTTTTAAATCAATAGTTATAAATCTAAAAGCTGTAGTTTAATCAATAAGAAGACACAAATTTCTCATTAGATTCTTTATTAGAAAAAGTACTTTTCAACCGTGAAAAGGCGCAATGCCATAAGCACACATCCTCGTTTTGGTACCGATTTTCAGGAACCCACAGAAAAGTGATGGAAAAAATTATTGATTTCTTTGAAAAGCAATTTCCGAGCTCAAAAGCTGCTGAATGGGATAATGTCGGACATTTAATCAATATCTCAGGAATAGAAATCAAAAATGTGCTCCTGACAATTGATTTGACTGAAAATGTGCTTGACGAGGCAATTGAAAAGAAAATCGATTTAATAATCACCTATCATCCAGTCATATTTACACCTTTAACACAGATATCATCTTTTTATACTAAAATTATTCTAAATGGAATCAACGTTTATACATTCCATACATCTGCAGACTCTTTTATGTCTAGAATGTTTCTAAATGAGATTTTTGATAACAAACTAGATGAAGGAAAAGCAATAAATCCATTTTCAATAGATAATGAGTTCATAGCGTATTGTAAAAACAATAAACAATTGTCTGTTCAAAAACTTGCTAATTGTATAAAGCAGTATTGTGAAATTGAATACATCCGAGTGGCATATGCTGAAAATCAGACACCAGAATCAGTCATAAAAGATGTTTATTTCGGCTGTGGCAGTGCAAAATTTTCTAATATAAAAAACAGCCTGATCATTGCAGGTGAAATGTCACATCATTTCATTCTTAAAGAACTGAAAGAGAAAAATACCGTAATGTTGCTTGAACATTGTCAAAGTGAAAGATGGTTTTTGATGCATCTCAAAATGATGCTCGAAAAAAGTGTAAAAGATCTGAAATTTGAAATATCTGAAAAAAACAAAGGACCACTCAAATTAATCTAATTTAACCATAAAGTACCTTTCCTGGATAAAAATACTCTTTTTAGTTGTTTGAAACAAATTTTTAAGTTTTTTCTGAATAAAAATACTCTTTTTAGTTGTTTGAAACAATTTTTTAAGTTTTCTGAATAAAAATACTCTTTTTAGTTGTTTGAAACAAAATTTTTAAGTTTTTTTGGATAAAAATACTCTTTTTAGTTGTTTGAAACAAAATTTTTAAGTTTTTTTTGGATAAAAAATAGTTTTTTTTTAGATTCCGTTTTGTTAAAAAATAGTTATGACAGTTTCAAGATTTCAAAAATATAAATACGCTCGAAATTTGCCCTGAATATGGAGGAGCAATTCAAAGACCTTAAGTCAAAATATAATACAATGATACTTGGCACACACAATGCAAAATTCCATTTCGATGAGGTTTTAGCAACTGCAATGTTACTCAATTTGTATCCGGATGCAAAACTATTAAGAACACGCTTTCAAGACGCCTTGGATCAATGTGATATCATTTACGATGTCGGTTCAGTTTATGACAGTGCAAAATTACGATTCGATCACCATCAAAGAACTTTTACAGAGACCTTTTCAGAGAAATATGATGTGAAATTGTCATCAGCTGGTCTTGTATACCGACATTTTGCAAAAAAATTACTCAAAAAATACGATATTACACCAAGTCAAATGAACATCGACGATATCTACGAGGAATATTTTATTGCAGTAGATGCTTCTGATAATGGAATTGAAAATCCTATGAAGTATAAAAAACGGGCAATGGCAACAATAGTAAGTGATTTTTATATGCCGTTGTTACCTGAAGATGAAGAAGAAGTGCAAAATATTTTCCCAAATCTTATAATTCCAGTAAAATATCAAAAAAAGAACGATAACAATGAGATTCAAATTTTAGAAAGTACTTCTAGACGATTTAAGCTCGCTTTAAAATGTGTTTATAGGGATTTCAACAATTATATGAGACGTAAGGCCGAATTCTTTAAACAACTAGAAGAAGGCTTTGATCTGATGGAAAATCTTGATTCACACGTTCTGATTGTTCCAAAAGAACGAGATTTAACCCTGGAAAGTGCATTTACACTCAATAAGAGACTTAACAAACAATTACTTTTTATAATTTATTGCAAACCGACAGGTGGCTTTAGAATCTATACAGTACGAAAATATCTTGATAGATTTGAGAGTGTCATATATCTCAATGAAGAATGGCGTGGTCTTCGTGATGAAGAGCTCAAAAAAGTTTCAGGTATAAAAACAGCCACATTTGTGCATGCAAGTGGATTTACAGGTGGTACAATGGATCTAGAAGATGCGAAAAAAATGTGTGAAATTTCAATTGAAAAGTATCACAAAACGACGTAATAAATTTACTGGGTTGTTTAAAAAATTATTTTTGTCTTTGAAAACAGGTTTAATTCAAATAATGAAAAATGAAACGGTGCACTATTTTCTAGAATACGTATGACAAATACAACGATAGACACTGATCGAAATCTTAAGATCGCTCTCTCATTTTGATGTTTTCTAGAATACATATGAAACAAATACAACGAGTAGAATGAGAGACACCACACCACCAATCAAAATTTTGAGATCGCCTTCATTTCGCTGTTTCAATCGCTTAAGATATTCGATTCCAGATGAGATTCCACCACTGCCACGATCGAGTGACTTATTCATCCGATTAATGTTTTGCCTTTGCTCTTGTAAATTTGTGATATTGTCCATTGTAATGGCCAAAAAGGAGTCCATTTGCTGATTATGTCGTCTGAATGGATCGGCTGATGAGTCTTTTTTCTTTCGCAAATCTTTTTCAATTTCACTGATTTTGCTAAGCACCCAATTTCGATCTTCACCATCTATATATTCTAAAAGATCATTAATTTGAGAAAGTTCTGTTCTAATTTCCTTCTTACTCCTATTTTCGATCATCATAGATTCTATCAGAAATATTTTGTTCTTTATTATTTCGATATTTTCCATTGTGAGGGGCAACCGATTTTAAAAAAACAACACTTCAATCGAAAAGGCAAAAATTTAAATTTTGCAATTTTTTAATATAAAATCTGTGAAATATCACTAAAGACATCAAAAAATATATCAAATTCTAATATGACTTGAAAATACAAAAACTCAGCAAAAAATGAGTAATTTCTAGAAATATTGCTTAGTACAATGAAATCTCAAAAAAATAACGTACTTGACTCAAATCCCGAGATATTTTTATATTTTATTGACAATCTTAATGTAATCAGTAGAACGATTAAATCATACAAGTGATTAATTTTGTATCTTACAGCAGATTTTTAAGTGTTTTTCACTTGATGGTTTTAAAGATCTCAGATGCAGCACTTATTTTGTTGCAATTTACTGATTCATCCTGGAACCAAAGCCCTCGTTGTACGGTTACTCTAGGTGAGTAGGGGTCAGGGGGTGAGTTTTAGCGGGCGAGAGTCCGCAGTACGCTACCCGAGTGGGTCCCTACACTCGGCCACGTGGCCTCCTAAACGGACGCAGTAATGCGGTGCAAAAGTTTCTCATCCCTGGCAAAAAAATACTGATTCATGTTGAATAAAAACAACAAATCCACACATTTTGATGACTACGACTTTTTCATCTTTTGTGAGTCATAATCTGATTTGATTATGTGAATATTTTTTTAGAATAAATTTGTGTTGTTGAAAAAAAATGTGAGTAACAATCGAAGTGGTATTTTTATTGGTGAAGTGATTTTCTGATAAAATACACTCAAAAACAAAGGCATTCAGCATTTGATAATGGAAGATCTGACAAATTATACACAACACGGTGGTTTAATCGATTTTTTGTTATATGTTTTTTTTTGAGAAGACGTTCTAATTAGGCAGATCTTGGTCATTACTTTTTAAACAACACGAATTTATTCTGAAAGGGAGAAAATGTGGTCTGGTCACTAAATTTTAAAGCGTCATAAATCGATTCGAGCCAGAACAGTCAAAATTCAATGAAAATGATTCGAAACGAGCGCTTACAATCAAAAAATACAAGTGACAATGATTTCCTGTTTATATGATGATTCCGCACATCTGTGTATGATTGGAATAAATTTTAAATTTGATTAATTTTATCTATCCAAATCAAAAAGATTTCCTGTTTATATGATGATTCCGCACATCTGTGCATGATTGGAATAAATTTTAAATTTGATTAATTTTATCTATCCAAATCAAAAAATTACAGGTTCAAATGTTTATTTTGTAACTATGTCAGATTTGAAAGCATCAGCCATAAAGTTTATTAACCGTAAGGTGGTTTCTGAGAGAAGGATGAGTAATACGGTGCAATAGTTTTTCATCCCTGGCAAAAAGTGTTTAACCGTAAAGATAAATCGTTAGAAACGAGTAAGAATCAGTTTCTATTTCGACCACCATCAGAAGTAATAAGCAACCTCAAAAATTTATCTTATCCAGTTTACTTTAACTTTCTGGTGAACCAATTCTTTAAAGACTGAAAATTGACTGATTTACATGATGTACTTAACCTGTTAAAGGACTATTCGATGAATGTTGTGTTTAAAAAAGACGGTTTTACCTAATAAAATGTCAAAATTGCTCCATGGACAAAAACGAAAACCTTTTGACGAAATAATTTTGATGCCCTGAAAAAACGGAAGGAAGACCCTCAAACAAAACAATCTAAGAACAATCTAAAAAAAGGAGAAATATAAAAATGGGTGCAAATAATTCACGTATTCCAAAACCTGATCCAAATTCTGATACAACACAACTCAATTTAAAAAGAAAGAAGCTTGTACGTGATTCTAAAACAGTTCCAAAAATACCAACTACAAATTTGCCAACATGTCGTTTGAAGTATCTTTTTCATAAAAAAGTCCTCGATTATTTTACAATTGAAGAAAATATCTTGAATTGTCAAGAAGATGAGGTAGAAACACAATCTGATGCCAGGACAGCCGTTGACTCTCTAAGAGGTTCTCCTATGACAGTTGGTACATTGGAAGAGTTTGTGGATGATACACATGCCATTGTATCACAGGGTGTAGGCCCTGAGCATTATGTCAAAATCATGTCATTTGTTGATAAAGATGTTCTTGAACCTGGTTCAACTGTTCTATTAAATTACAAAGATAGTTCGGTTGTTGGTGTTCTAGAAGGAGACACAGATCCACTTGTGTCAGTTATGAAATTAGAAAAGGCACCATCTGAGACATACGCAGACATCGGTGGTCTCGATGCACAAATCCGAGAAATAAAAGAATCAGTTGAATTACCATTAACAAATCCAGAATTGTATCAAGAAATAGGGATTACACCACCCAAAGGTGTCATTTTATACGGAGTACCAGGTACAGGCAAAACCTTGTTGGCAAAAGCAGTTGCAAATCAGACAAGTGCCACTTTCTTAAGAATTGTAGGTTCAGAGCTAATCCAGAAATATCTCGGAGATGGACCAAAATTAGTTCGAGAACTTTTTAAAGTTGCAGATCAATATGCACCATCCATCATTTTTATAGATGAAATCGATGCTATAGGAAGGAAAAGATATGATTCTGGCAGTGGTGGTCAAAGAGAAATTCAGAGAACGATGTTAGAACTTTTAAATCAATTAGATGGTTTTGATCATAAAAGTAACATCAAAGTCATTATGGCAACAAATCGTATTCAATCTTTAGATCCTGCTTTAATTAGACCTGGTCGTATCGATAGAAAAATAGAATTTCCTACACCAGATACTGCCACGAAACGAACCATATTTGAAATTCACACACGTAGAATGACACTCGATGAGGATGTGAGTTTGACCAAGTTGGTAGAATCAAAAGAAGATCTTTCAGGTTCAGACATCAAGGCAATCTGTACAGAGGCAGGCATGAATGCACTCAGAGAAAGAAGAAGAAATGTGAATATGGAAGATTTTATCAAAGCAAAAGAAAAGGTATTTTATCTTAAGGCAGGCACTGTTCCAGCCAACTTATACTCGTGAAGCAATAAAAAATAGTCATTGCCCATTCAAATTTTTTCTTTTTGATGAAAGTTTTAAATTGTGATTTTATTTAAAGCAAATTTCGAATTGAGATTTTATTTAAAGAAAATTTCGAATTGAGATTTTATCTATTGAGATTGTATTGAATGAAAATTTCAAATCGTAGTTTTCTTTTTGATTTTGATAAAAATTTCGAATTGAGATTTCATTTAAAGAAAATTTAGAATTGAGATTTTATCTATTGTGATTTTATGAATTGTGATTGCATTCGAAAATGAGTTGGTGACTGACTGTAAAATATAAAAAATTTAAAGAAAACATGTGCAAATTTATTCAGATGAAAAGAGTCCATCATCTTTCTCGATGCAATCGTTTGATCTTTCGATTCTCGTCGTGATCGATGTGTTCGCTCTTTTTTGAATTCATTTCTTCATGGTTTTTATCTTTTGAGACATTTTCTGAGTTGTTTTCAAAAGATGCACGATTTTGGCCTTTTTCAATATCTTTGATGGCTGTTGATGCACCATCAGTGTTTTTTTCACTTTCTTTGACAATATAAGGCACCTCGTGATTGGTAAGTGTGATTTCTGGCTCATTCTGTTTTTCTTCTGCCATTTCCTGTACTATTTTTGATCGTTTGATAGTAAAATCATCTTTAGTTTCTATTGATGTAAGATTTCCCTCTTTTCGTGGTGTAAACGGTGACAGTGTACCATTTTCAACTGCCCAGATCCTGTAATTTTCCTCAAACATTCTCTGTAGATGATTTCTTTTCTGGATGGCAATATACTCTAATTTTTCATTGTATGTGTTTTTTATCTCATTAAGAACGTATGATTCACTAAAATTACTTATCATCCTAATTTCTGGTAAATATAGTGGACTGATACTGATTCTACCTAATTGGTGTTGTTCAGTGAATCCTCTGAACACTCTGTCTTGTAAACGGCCTTGTTTTCCAACCAATCTATTTTTCAGATATGACATTCTTAGTTCTTGAACGATAGGATCTGTGGGTTTGCAATGAAATAACTCATCACATTCTCTAATTATTTCATTGGTGTTTTGTGGTACAGTATGCTGATCTATATTACCAAGTATTGAAAAGTATGGTTCTGTTTGATCAAGCCCTGTTTTCTTGAGGTGTTCAACCAATTGTTCGTAAATTTCCTTAATTTTTGCTTCGACCAACTCATCGAAGATTCGATCTCTGATATGTACGATTTCATCAACATTACCAAGTGGGCAATTTTCTGGTTGAGTACGTTTTGTTATTTCAAAAGCATCACTTGGATGAGGTGGAAATAATGAATATGGATTAAATGGACATATGGACTTAAAATCAAAATTTTTGCTCATCTTTAATTTGAACAGAATATTGAAATGGGGTTTACTGATTGAAAAAATCACAATTTTGACCGTAGTTTGATTTCTAGGGGTTCGATGAATCATTTTGTAAAAGGATCAATTCAGAAAGGAGAAAGTTATGAGATTAAAATTAAGTATTTGAATAAAATATGATTTTTTGAATTGTCATAAAATAAACTGATATTATTTAAATCTTTTATATTTAAACACAGATAAAAAATTTATATAGAAAGTATGACATTTTGTGTTTAATATGATAAAAAGTATAACATCACTGATACGTTAAAAAGCACTTGTGACTTAAAAAAGTTAAAAAGTAATTTTGTAAATGAAATATTTTATCTTTGCTGAGATGCCGTATCATTCATAATTTTTACAATTCTGTCAATATTTTTGATAGATTCTACGATTGCCTCGTTTGTTTGTTTAAGAAAATCAAGAAGTTGTTCTTGACTATCCTCATATTCAATCAAAAAATGATCGATTTCATCTTCCATTTCTTGTATCTCTCTTGTGGCATATAAAAATTGTAATCGAGCTGTTTCTAAGGTTTTCTCAATTGAGGTGTCCATTTTTATGCTTTAAGTTTAAAAATTTAAACTTTTTTCTTTCATTTTAGGAGTCACAATTTTTTGTTGAAAAAAAAACACTTTGAATGTTTCAATCGTTTTGTTTTCAAGTGACGAGCACAAATTTAAACACATTTTTTTAGAAATACATTTTTTTAAGAAATACATTTTTTTAAAACCACATTTTTAAGAAATACATTTTAAGAAATACATTTTTTTAAAACCACATTTTTTAGAAATACATATTTTTAAGAAATACATTTTTTAAGAACACATTTTTAAGAAATACATATTTTTCAGAAATACATATTTTTAAGAACACACATTTTTTTAGAAATACATATTTTTAAGAAATACATTTTAAGAAATACATATTTTTAAGAAATACATTTTTTTAAGAAATACATTTTTAAGAACAGGTTTAAAAATCTTCCGATGATTCTGTTACAATCAGTATTTATAGAACCCCCAATAAAAAATTCACTTTTACGCTCTAATCGTGAATTGTGCGATTCATTCTGAGATTCTTTCAGCCCATCTGATTTTCAAAAATGACACTCGAAGACCTTCACAAGCAGTATAAATCGAGATTACGAGTTGCAACATTCCGTATATTAAATAATAAATTTGATGATGAGTTGTCACATGAACAATTGATCGATTACCATCTGGGATATGATGAACAGATGAAACGATGGCCAGAAAAACCAATTGAAGTGCTCAGCAGTTATTTGACAGGTTCAAAAAAATTCAAACAAAACGATTCTAGTGATGAAGAATTTATAAAAAATGATAAAAATTTTAAAAATAATAAACGGTTTAAAACAGAAAGTAAATCAATATCTGAAAATTATAAACCTTTAAAAATATCAAAAAATACAAAAATAGCAGATATCGGATGTGGAACTTGTAAATTATCAGAAAATGTTTTAAATTTTTATAAGAAATCACAAATAGAAGGTTTTGATGAAAAAAAATTAGAATCGAAAAAAAACAATCAAACACCAAAATTCTTTAATTATGATATTCATCCGGTGAATGACTCAATTATAAAAGCACAATCAAACAAAATACCAGTTAAAGATTCTTATTTTGATATTGCTGTTTATTGTCTGTCTTTGATGGCAGAAAATCTTACATCAGATATAAAAGAGGCACATCGAATTATTAAACCATCAGGAAATCTACTTATAGCCGAATTAACCAGTCGTATTTCACCATATCAATTTATAAAACATTTAGAATCATATAATTTTAAATTAAACAAAATAATACTCTCAAATGACTTTTTTTTTGTGATAGATCTAATAAAAATAGAAACAAATGAAGAAATGAAACCTGAAAAAATTGTTCTAAAACCAGCCGTATATAAGAAAAGATAAAAATCTCACATTTTAATGAATTATTTAAAAAATCTTTTAAATCTCGGTATTTTAAAATTTTATAAAAATCTCGTATCTTAAAATTTTATGAAAATCTCGTATTTTAAAATTTTATAAAAATCTCACATTTTAATGAATTATTTTAAAAATCTTTTACCTTTTTTGAAAATCTCGTATTTTAAAACATATTTTATGAAAATCTCGTATCTTAAAATTTTAAGAAAAAATCAAATACATATTTTATAAAAAACTCATATTTTAAAATTTTATAAAAAACTCGTATTTTAAAATTTTATAAAAATCTCATATTTTAAAATTTTATAAAAAAATTAAATTTTTCATACGATTTTCTTCATTTCTCTATAATTTCGCCAAACCATAAAAAACAATCCAACAAAATATGACACAAACAGACAATATCCCAGAATATAATCAGATAATTTTGTATCTCTTAGTAAAAGTACATTCACAATAACAATAAAAAGACCAAACATGTATAAAACTTCAATTCCAATTCTGACAAGTGTAAAAATCATGACTGAGATAAAATATCGAATTTCTATTGCGTATGTCAATGAAATAAAAAAATTTAACGATGTTATAATTAAAAGAAACACATATTGGTCAATTATAAAGGGATATGCACTAAGAATCAATGTGACCAAAGCTAAAGAAATTCTAGAAATAAAGACTTTAGGTTGTTCTTTTCTAAGAAATCCGTACTCGTTTGTCATTTTAATTCAATATTTTGAAAAATCAAACGGCAACTTTTTAAAAATATTTGTTTTGATTAAAAATGTTTTTTTTCAATAAACCCTTTTCGGGTATCTTAATTCATTTATTTTTTGTTGACATAAAATGTGGTGGTAAAAAATCTTCGGATTTTAAAGTGTAAGCGTGAAGCACTACAGGATTGTTGATCGTTTAATTTGCTAAAGAGCATCTTTTTCTGTGAGTGTAGTGAATTTTGTAAAGAGCATCTTTTTCTGTGACTGTAGTGAATTTTGTGATGAGCACCTTTTTTAGTGACTGTAGTGAATTTTGTAAAGAGCACTTTTTTCTGTGAGTGTAGTGAATTTTTCTGTGACAGCAGTAAATTTTTACCATTTTAGGCAGTAAAACTTAAAATAAAAACAGTATCAGACCTTAAGAACAAAATAATTTTAAATTTTATTTTTCATATGAAGATGCTTCAAGTGGAATTACTTTGTTATCCTGACCATATAATTTTATACCACGCACATGTGAATCTCGTCCTTCTTGATGATTGGCTCTTATCACAAGATCCAAAGTGAAAAGTGATTTTTTCACTTCAAAAACCGTTGTTCCTTCAGGTTCAAACAGTTTTCTGCTCTGTTGGTGTTTTTGATCCACAAATATAGAAATATGTTCTGGTGTATAAGAATCATCTGAATCATAAGATAAATCAATGGTCAATTTTTGAATATAGGTTAGAACAGGGAATTCAACATGAAAAAAATGAGGTAACGAATCATTTGTATGCCAATAACTGTCAGGATTAGAGGATAACAGATCTGCTAGGCGATGTCCAGGTTTTGTTGATGATAAAAATACACGCATTCACTTGTTTTTTTTAAATAACACAAATTCACTTGTTTATGATTTTAGAATTGTTGATTCAAAAACTGTACGGGGGTGTCAAAATTGCTCAAAAACTCATCAATTGCTTTTTAAAAACACCGGGCATTTTCTCATGAACCAGATGACCCTGACGAACAGACCAGTTTGTTCTATTTTCCTGTTTTGTTTATATGGTTTGTCTTTTGAATAAATTTGTGTTGTTAAAAAACACCGGGCATCTTCTCATGAACCAGATGACCCTGACGAACAGACCAGTTTGTTCTGTTTTCCTGTTTTGTTTATATGGTGTGTCTTTTGAATAAATTTGTGTTGTTAAAAAACACCGAACATTTTAAAAATTTACCATACAAAAACCAGAGAACAAATGGCTAGTTTGGCATATTTTACGATGTACCTCCGTATTTTGAATATAATATTGATCAAAATACATCTCTTGATCGATGATAATACAATGAAGCTCGGCATTTTGAATCATATTTTGTTCAAAATACATCTCTTGATCAATTATGAATCTTTTATTTTTGAAGAAACATCCCCTTTCAAAACTTCAATTATATGTCTATAAGCATTGGCCTTTCTTTCAAAATTTTTGATCATTTCAATCAAAAAATCACAATATTTTTCATCTTGAGTATCTCGAATATGTCGATCACATGTGTATTCCTTTTGATTTTCTATTTTATCTATAAAAAATTGTAAGGTTGCATCTTCTAAATTTTTATCATCAGGTGGTGTAAAAATAAACCTTTCAAGATATGGATATTCAAGAGATGCCATTTCAATTAAATTTCTTGATACTCTGAATGTTTTTGGAAATTTGCAAATAAAATATTGAAATACAAAAATATCATGACCTGATATTAATACAAGATAGTTATTACAGTGCACAACCGTGTAAGATCTTAAACAGTCAAATATTAGAAGTAAGACAAAGTTATCAATACATTTTTTGCAAGTTTTAATATCACTTTCTAATATTTTTGACAATCTGTAAAGTTCAAAAAGGTTATTCATTTGTTTTAAAAATGATGTTTTGGTATAAATCAGTTTTTTTGCAGTATTTTCTGCTTGTTTTGGAAGTTTGAAAATGAAATACGGCAAAACTTCCGAGAAAACATAAATCACTAAAAAATCACCATAAATACGGACTCTTATCTGAACGTAAGCGTAAATAAAAAATAAAAGCTCTTTTAGATCGCTGTTTCCATCCATTCGAGCAGAAATCAGTTCTGATGTTGGAACAATTATCATACTACTTATTATAACGATCTTACTCGTTTGATGAGTAAAAACAACAATCTCACAATCTTTATATTGGTCGATATATTCATATGGTATTTTCTCAATACTATAACATTTTATATTTTCACAATGTTTTAAATTATCCTTTTTATAGATTACAAAAAAAGCTAAATTTTTATTAGATATATTCTGAAATGGTACGCTATTTACTTTGCATAATATTCCACCCTTTATTTTATTCAATTTTTCTTCTAGATTGTATGTATATAATTTTTCAATGTCTTTTTCACCATTAAAATATCTTGAATCATCAAATGTCGGAAAATTGGATGAAATTTTTGTGTAAGGTGTTCTGAAAAAATATGAGACACAAAAACCTAAAGTACATATCATTGGAAATAAATACGCAATTGAGATGTAAATCTCGTTGTAATATCTCATGTTTTGATCAAAATGAGATTTCTTAATTTGAATTTGGATGATGGTTGGATCTTAGAAGGGCATCAAGAGTCTCCTGCAAAAAATGTCCCTTTCTCAGACAAATCTTACAAAAGGGGCATGTGTGAAATTCTTCATATTTAAAAGTCATTTTTTTATTTTAACAATAAAAGAAAAAACCGCGAACCATTCAAATCTGTACCTGAAAAAAAATTTCTTAAAAGAATTCTGAGTTTATTTTTAAAGACATTCATTTTTGAGATCTTCCCAATCATAGAAGGTTTTCTTGGAGACTCTAAGTGAATCTCCCAACCAGACCACAACATTTTGACCGTTTTTACTTGCCTCAAAAAATCCAGGTTTGTTCGAAATATAGCGAATTGTCACTGATTTGTCAGATTCAATAATTGCCTGATGTTTGACTAAAACACGGAAGAAATTACAAATTATTTGGTCAACATTCTCGTAAATAATATTATTGAAAAGTACCTTTCCGTTATACGGTTGAACTTTATAATGTACAAAGATATCATTGTTAAGATTAAACACAATTACACCATGTTCACCTGTTGAGCTTTTTCGAAGTAGAAGTGCCTCTCTTTTTGTTTTAAGGATCGTTTCTGCTTGTGAAGCCGTACAATCATAAAATAAAGGATGTGATCGAAGAAAGAAATTATTTTCTGAGATTATTTCACCTCTAAAAGAAAGACCAAGAACGTTTAACTCTGTTATTTTAACTTTGACCTGATCATTGGCAAAATGTTTTTGTTTTAAAAATTCGTTCTGATTTTGTTCGTCATATGGTCGCTCTTGTCTGATGAAAACGCTCCATTCTTTAGTAGAAGCGGAATCTTTGATCGATACAATTATGAAATCGTCTGTTGATTTGACAACCACTCCATCATAGACCTTACCAAGTTCATATCCTCGATTGAACATCTCAAATACATTTTCATCATCTAGACCTTCAAAAACAGATCTTTTAAAATATAAGTTCACACAATGTGCAATTATAGTAGATCTTGTTGTTTCATTAATACGTAATCTTTCTATAAATGTGGGATCTTGCAGACATTTCTTAATAATTTTGTTTATGGTTTCATTATCAGGTAATTCGTTTCTAGATTCAGATGAACAACAAATCATTTTAGTGGTATGATAGTTGATTGGATGTGTCAACAGAGCATCTAAAGGTGATCGAGCATCTTTAATATTGAATATTTCTGGTATGAGCCTTAAAAATGTTGTCAAATTGTAATAAACCACCTGATCAACTCTAATATCAGCACCTGTGTATGTTTTTGTTAATCTAAAAAAAACTTCCCTTTGATACGCTTCTTGTGCCGAAAGATCACTATAATCTGTATTTGGACTGTACGTCACATCTAGACCAGTGTCTTTTATGGTTTCAAGATTTGAAAGCCATCCGATATCAGAAAGCATATGAAGAGATTTTTTATCGAAACATTTTATGAATTGTGGTACAATTTCCCTCATTCTGTTACATTTTGAAAAATAATTTACATCAAAACCAACTATTGACATGGCAAATATGGCTGCTGCCTTAATAATTTCTAGAATTTGAATTTTGTTAACGAGTGCTTCATTCTTCGGAATCTTATATTCACAGAACTGAGGGATTATGGATTTGCTTAGAGCATACAATATCTCAATTTCTGGATAGATTGCCCGTCTGACAATATGTAAAAGCATATTCAGAGTTTTTATAATTTCTGCTTTCTCAAGTCGTATAAATGGACTGGGTTTTATTTCGAACCGTTCATTATTGATGAGCATGGCATCATTTACAATAGGATCTATAAGCATGCATTTTATTGTATTTCTATTGTTAGAATCATTGTAATTGCTATATGTTTCAACCATTTCTAGAATTCTCGCATATGTAAATTTAAAGTTATTGCTTTCTGCTGTACAAAACACGATCGATGGTGAATATTCTGCAATCAGACTCTCAAATTTGTTGAGTTCTTTTGATGGAAACATAACATGTTCGACCTGGTTGCCACAATAATCTACAATAAGACAAAATAAGCAGAAATCCTTTTCAGTGATAGAAAAATAGAAATCGTGTTCGTTTGGCTGTTTAACTGCTGTATTAAGAATAAAATCCACAGTCCTTGAAAAATACGGCGATTTTGGGTCAACTAAGAATCTGTTATATTTTGGTTCGAGTGTAAAAATGATTTTGTCAATTACAAGTGAGAAAAATTGTGATTTAACATCAATATTTTGTTCATAATAATCCATATTTGAGAGTAATTTGAACAGTGTGCTCTTTATCTGAACTGGATCATTAATTTTCTGACAAAAATCAATCAAAAATGGATGACTTGCTATTTTTAGAATGAAATATTGTACAACCTCAACATCTCCCGTGATTTTTCCATCTTTAAATCCTTCAATGATTTCTCTTAGAACATACTCATCAATTTCTTCTTTGTTTATATGAATATTGTCATTATAAAAAATATTGTCGGCAAAATCATCACATGAGAGCAAAAATCCACTTTTTTCTTCACTATGTTGTTGATAAAGCGCAAACTGTTTCATTCCCCAAAGAGATTCAATATTATCGACAATGCTGGAATCGCCTGTTTTTTTATCATTCTCGCGTGTAGCATTTTCTAGATTTTTGACAACTGTGGCTCGCAATTTATAATAAGATGGAAAATCGTATAAAATTGCCTTCATTTTCACCAATGAATCATATGTGTACACCTTTGAATCAGAATCAAGGCAATGAAGTGCGATAAAATTAAGATCAAGACCTTGAATGAAATATGAGACTGTATGAGTGTCATAGATCTTATTTTGTTGAAGATATTTGCTGAACACCTTCTTCAGATCAAAATCATCTAAATAGTCAAAATTATATGACACTTTCTTAACAGGTTTGACATCTTCCATCTCAATTTCTTGCTCTTCATAAACATAATCGTATTCATGTCCTGTTCCAAAAACATCTTGCAAATTGAGAGCTTGTTCATCGTAATCATCAGATTCTGATTCTGAATATTGTGGTTTTGGTTCTGTGAAAAGATTGCCAAGATCATCTTGTTTTGTCAATCGCTTTTGACGTTTAAAAATTTCTTCCTCTTCTGATGATGCCATATTATTCAATAAAAGTAAATGTTTTAATATTGGTGCACAGAATCTCTGATTTATCAATAAAACTGTGCCTGTTTCTCGAATTTGTTCGATTGAAGGGTTGGGAAGAAAATTGATCAAATTTTGTGAAATAAAATTTTAACTAAAAATAAAAAGCAAATTCGGAAAACAAATAATTTGTTGTAAAAACATACATTTTCAAATGAAAATCTGAAAACGTAAATAAAAATATATGTTTTTCAACTAATAACTAAAATCTGAAAGCGTAAATAAAAATATTTGTTTTTCAAATCAAAAGTAAATTCTGAACGCGCAAATAAAAATATATATTTTTCAAATTAAATTTTGAAAGCGTAAATAAAAACATACGTTTTTCAACTAATAACTAAAATCTGAAAGCGTAAATAAAAACACACATTTTTTGAATGAAAAAAATATCGAAAAATTTTCAGGCTCATCATCAAAATATAAAAATGATAAAAGCGAACCAAATTTAATTACTGAGTAGGCCTAAATCCCTCAGATGTTTTGTCGAATTTCTTTAATAATGGATTGATTCCACTAACTTGGACATCCCAAAGATCAGGTGAATAAAAGTTGCTTGATCTGACAATTGCGTCAATTGTTGCCTTTGCAAAGTTTTCAGTGTTGCAAGTTCGACCTGAACTATTACTGTAAATATCTTTGACACCTGCCATCCTAAGAATTGTCTTTGCTACTTTTCCAGCAATAAGACCTGTTCCTTTTGGTGCTGGAATAAGACGAATTCTAACAGATCCTGACTTACCATTTGAAATAACTGGAACGGTATGTGTAGAACCGACTTTGCTTGACCACCATCCTTGTTTGACATAGATCAAAGCACATTTTGCTCGTTGAATGGCTCCTCGAATTGCAGTGGCTGCGTCTCTGCTTGTCTTGGCACCAATACCTACAAAATTTTTACCATCACCAACACAAACCAATGCCTTAATCCTAGTTCTTTGACCTGCCTTTGTCTGTTTCTGGACACTTTTAACACAGAGAACTTCTTCTTTGAGTTGATCCTTAAGGAAATAATCCATTATCTCTGGCTCTTTAACTGTCAAATTATATTGAAAAATATCTTCCAATGATATCTTATTAGATTTTACAAGTGTACCAAGTTGTGTTTTTGGTTCCCATAATTCTAATGGATTGATACGTTCTCTTTGCTTAAAACGAGGTTTTTGCTCACCACCTTTGTTTTCCATTTGAGGGGTCATAAAAAAATTATTTTTGAAATGAGACTGAAAATTTTGAGTACCCGAGCGAACCATCCTGAAAAAATGTGCCATTTAAAACATTTATTATTATGTAAGATTATTTTTATGAATCGATTTAAAATCGATTATGTGATTTTTCATTTAG
The DNA here is from genome assembly GCA_001432165.1 of Pseudoloma neurophilia. NCBI lineage: Eukaryota > Fungi > Microsporidia > Pseudoloma > Pseudoloma neurophilia. The sequence goes on from LGUB01000001.1 coordinate 140,484, forward strand.
CATACGGGGTTGATCGATGTTGTTTTTCACATTTTTGTTCGCCTCTGAGAATAATGGTGGAACAGATCAGATGAAAGATCACAAGATAAATGGCAAGTCATGAGAGCATGGAAATATAAGAAAATGTAAGAAAGTAATGAGAAAATGTAAGTTGAAGAAAATATGTAAAAGAAAGTAAGTTAAAGAAAATATGTAAAAGAAAGTAATGAGAAAATATGTAAAAGAAAGCAATGAGAAAATGTAAGAAAGTAATGAGAAAATGTAAGAAAGTAATGAGAAAATGTAAGAAAGAAATATGTAAGAAAACAATAAGAAAATATGTAAAAAAACAATAAGAAAATATGTAAAAGAAAGTAAGTTCATTAACTTCATCTTTTTGTGCCATGCTCTAACAAAAAATCATGAAAAATTGTTGAAAGCTGTAAACAAATTAAATGCTCTATTTTATATTATAATTTCTTGGTTATTCATAAAATGAATCAAAAATTAGATTTTTCCCCTTTTCTCCTTTCATACTTCTGATTATATTAAATGATCTCCGTTTGTCTAAAAATCTGTTTGTCAATTTTCACTCACATTCTAATTTTGCAACCCCTTCAGCCCCAATGAGAAAAAAATTCCCGGAAATTGAGGAGGTAGAATTTGAAGAAGTACATGGGCCAAAAAGTGTATCATTTGAAGAGAATAAGAATAAGATTACATATAATCTTCGTAAAAAGGCCGAAAAACAAGAAATTCTTCCAGATACAGAGTTAAAAATTAACGATAATATTTCATCAAAAGAAAAAATTTCTGGATTGACTGACATAGAAAATTATATACAAAAAAGGAATGAAATTCTCAAATTACAAAGATTAAATGGAAAAGTAACTTTTTTAGATTGTAAAAATATGTCAATCAATGAATTTGCAAAGATAAAAATATTTCTTGAGAGTACAAAGCAAATAAATAATAGAATAGATCTTAAAAATACGTTAAATAAGATTGATCAAGATTTAGAAGAATTTTCACAAATAATGGATACTTCTTTTAATAATACATTTTTTGATTCACAAAACCATAAAAATTTAGATCATATTAATGAAAATTTAGATCATGTTAATAAAAATTTAGATCATGTTAATGAAAATTTAGATCATGTTAATAAAAATTTAGATAACCATAAAAATTTAGATAACCATAAAAATTTAGATCATATTAACCCTGTAAATCTACAGATGAACAGTTTTAATCAATCACCATCAAGTTTTATCAATCCAAATGCCATTATGTGTGATGTTTCAAACCAAAAATTAACATTTTCTAATAATGGACAACATGAAAAAAATATTGAAAAAAATATTGAAAAGGCAATTGAATATTTTGATAAAATGTTTCCTATTAATAAAATAGAATATAAAGAGATTTGTTACGATATTTGTAAAAAATGTGATAAAAATATACAATCAATTGATAATCCAGATTTTTTTTATAATCTTAAGGATGATATTGTTCTTTGTAAAGATTGTCTTGACAAAGGCAATTTTTCAGATGAAACGACACGTTTTAATTATATGTCTATTCAAAATATAAAAAATAAGGCAAAAATTACTAATCAAGATATTTTATCATCAGTTTATAAAAATGGTGATAATTGGTCAGCTATAGCAAAAGATTTAAATACATCAGAAGATGAATGTGTTATTAGATTTTTAAAAATAGATTTAACTGAAAAGATGAATTTAAATTTTCCACTTTTTAAATATAGTGCTAATCGAATTATGTCAGTTCTTTCATTTATTTGTACATGTGTTAATACGACAGTTGGATCTGAATTTGCAAAAGGTATTTTAAAATTATTTGATAAAATAAAAGATGATGATATTATTATAAGAGAAGCTTTAATAGAAGCAAAAGAAAAGGCAAAAATAATTTTATCAAACGAATATAAAAAATTTGAAAGGGTAATAGAAGTGATAGTACAGGCACAAACAAAAAAATTAGAATTAAAAGAGTTAGCACTTAAAGATTTAAATCAACATTACCGTTATGAACAGGCTGAACTGGCAAAATATCGAGAATTGTACAGGGCAGAACTTGAAGAACTGAGAAAGGAAAAAAATTAAAATAAATTTATTTTAATTTATAAAGTTAATTTATAAAGTTTTGGATGAGGGTCATAGGGGGTTTAAACAAGATTTTTAAATGTGATTTTTGAACAAGATTTTAAAACAAGATTTTTAAATGTGATTTTTGAACAAGATTTTCAAAAGAACAAGATTTTTTGAACAAGATTTTTAAAAGAACAATAAATTTTAAACAAGATTTTTTAAAAGAACAATAAATTTTAAACAACATTTTTAAAAATCAAATTTTTTAAAAATCAAATTTTAAAGGATTAAAAAATGAGATCTAAACAAATTTTATCGATTATTTTTAGTGATTAACATTAACATGAGGAAAAAATTTTGTAAATATTTTATATTAACAATTATAAAATAAAATATCTTACAAAAACACATGTTACAGTCCAAATTGCTCTTTATAGAAAAACTCTAATTTACTACTTTTGGACAAACACTCATCAAAGAGAACGTGTGATAAAAATTGTGATGTGATTTTTATTTGAATGATAAAAATTGTGATGTGATTTTTATTTGAATGATAAAAATTGTGATGTAATTTTTATTTTAATGATAAAAATTATGATGTGATTTTTATTTGAATGATAATTTTATTTGAATGATAATTGAACAGAGAATTGAAGAAAAAATCTAATTGTAATTGAACATCAGAATTGAAGAAAGAAATTTAAGATTATACATTTAAGAATAAAAACACGCCTGTTTTTATAAATTAGCTGCTTGTAGCTATTCTACAGTCAGCCATTTTTAGTAAATTTACTTTTTCAGTGAAAGATTTCAATCACGATCTGTTTAATCATTTTTACCTTAATCATAAGTTTCTGATTATGAAAACATAAAAAATCTCGAATATTCATCAAATATTCAACAAATATTCAACAAATAAAGTATAAATAAGTGAAAAATTGTGACATAAAAAAAATCACGTGAAAAATTAGGAACATCAGTGAACCTGTTTTAAATCGATCAATTGATTGTTTAAGAATTAGACTTCTGTGATTATTTAAAGTAAGTATTAAAAGTTATAAAAGTATTAAAAGTTATAAAAGTATTAAAAGTCATAATAATATTAAAAGTATTGAAAGTCATAATAATATTAAAAGTATTATCAAGTTTACAAAATATTAAAAGTTATAAAAGTTATAAAAGTATTAAAAATATTAAAAAGTATTAAGTCATAAAAATAAATTATTATCAAGTTTTAAAAATTAATTAAAAATAGAAAATTTATCAAAATCAATTAAGATTTAAAAATCAATTAAGATAAAAAAAATCAAATTATTAAGCCTAGTTTGTGTAAAATTTAAATCATTTAGTTCTTTAGACTTTTACGGAAATTTCGATTTGAGAACACATTTAACCAATTAGTGATAATTGATTCCCTTTAAAATATTAAAAAGAAGAAATCAACAGATAATATAAGATATAACCAACGATCTATAGAAGACATAAGAAGTTATAAGAAGTTATAAGAAGACATAAGAAGACATAAGAAGACATAAGAAGACATAAGAAGTTATAAGAAGACATAAGAAGTTATAAGAAGACATAAGAAGTTATAAGAAGATACTAAGAAGATACTAAGTAGTTAGGAATAAGAAGAAGATACTAAGAAGAAAAACAAGATACTTAGAAATAAGAAGAACAAAATCTTATAATAGCATTACAATAGCATTACAATAGCATTACAATAGCATTACAATAGCATTACAATAATACCTTACAATAATACCTTATAATAGCATTACAATAATACCTTATAATACCTTATAATACAATTAGAATAGCATTACAATAATATTCTACAATAATACCTTATAATAGCATTACAATTAAAATATTACCTTATAATAATACAATTAAAATACCTTATATTACAATACAGAATGGAATATTCAGAATATCCAAAAGAAATAAAAGAGTCATTTTTTTATTTTGTAAGAAGAAGAGATGATTTACATTTAAGAGTATTTCAGGTAAAGAAAATATGTGATAAATATATTTGTGGTGTTTTAGAATTTAGAAAAGAGATAAAAGTATTAAAATCTGATTTAATAGAATTTAATCCAAAATCAAGATTATTTAAATTTATGATGAAAATACAAATATTTAAAAATGATTCATTTATAAAAAAAGCACTTTATAAAATAAAATATTCAGCACAAAATGAAGAAATTGAAAAAATTAACAAAGAAAGACAAGAATATTTAATAAAATATAAAAAAGCACAATCTCAAAATGGTTTAGCTATGACTCAAGATTGTACTAAGACTGGTCATAGTACTGATTTAACTAAGAATCAAAATGAAAAGAGTCATCAAAATGAGAATCAAAATGAAAAGACTCCTCAATCAAAGAATCAATGTACTAAGACTCCTCAAAATGAAAAGAATCAATGTACTAAGACTCCTCAAAATGAAAAGAATCAATGTACTAAGACTCCTCAAAATGAAAAGAATCAATGTACTAAGACTCCTCAAAATGAAAATCAAAATGAAAAGAGTCAATGTACTAAGATTCCTCAATCAAAGAATCATAATTCATCCGACAATAAATCTAAAATTGAATATATAAAAGGTAAATTTAATACAAATATACGTATTATTGATTCAGATCTTTCTCTTATTGATTTTGAAAAAGCTTATTCTAATTATGTTCTTAATGATGAAAAATATATTCCTGATACTGAAAAAAATTCTTCAAATATTATTGTTCCTGGTACAAAAGAAATAAATATGTATTCTCTTTATAAAACTATTTCAAAAAATGGTGGTATGGAAAATGTAACAAATGAACAAAAATGGAAAAGTTTATTTTTTAATTTAATGAGAAAAACTAATGTATCTTATACAGTAAGAACTTTTTATAAAAGATTTTTATATGAATTTGAACAAATTAGAAAAGATCAAAATAGATTAGAATGTAAATGTAAAAATATTTGTGATTGTGATGATTATACAAATACAAATAATTTAATAAAAAATTCACCTTTTGATTTTAATTTTAAATTTAAAATTGGTGAAATAATTGTTCTTTATACAATAAAAGAAAAATATTATGGACATGTAAAATTAAGAAGAAATCGTGGTATAAATCAATATTATATACAATTTTTAGGATGGTGTAAAGAATATTCCGAATGGCTTTGTGAAGATGTTTTAAAAAAATGTGAAAATTGTGATCATTATGTTGCAAAAAGACCATCACGATCGAGTAAATCAAATAATTTAGTAAATGATCCACTAATAAGAGAAAAACATAGTCATAATAAAAATGAAACATTACAAAATAAGATAACCGAAAAAAATATAAGAGAGGATTATTTAAGAAAGGATTATTTAAGAAAGGATTATATAAGAGAGGATTATTTAGGAAAGGATTATTTAAGAGAGGGTCATTTAAGAGAGGATTCAAATATAATATCTGATCATAATATATCATCAAATAACAATATGATATCATCAAATTATATATCAAATAACAATATGATATCATCTAATTTGATATCATCAAATTATATATCAAATAACAAAATATCATCTAATGATAATGATAATTTATCTAGAATGTTGCAAAGACCATTTTTTTATCAAGATTCAAATGATATCAATAAAACAAAAAAGATAAATAATGATCAAATTTTGGAAGAAATTGACATCGACAGTTTAGATGCAAAAAAATTACTTTCTTTTAAAATTGATCAATTAGATTATTTACCAATTAAAATAACAAATTTAAAACATCAAGAAAAGATAAATATTAAAAATCAAGAAAATTATGATTCTAAAAATTTGATTGACAAAAATAAACATATGACCCTTCTAGATTCTCAAGAGAAAAACACTATTTGTGAAATGACAAATCCATTTAATCAAGAACATAATCAAGAAAATAAAAGAAGACATTTTAATAATATCAAGGATAATAAGGATAATAATATTAAGGATAATAATATTAAGGATAATAATATCAAGGATAATAATATTAAGGAAGAAAGGAATCTTAAGGAAGTTAATAATTTCAAGGAAGTTAATAATTTTAAAGAAATGAATAATTTCAAGGAAGTAAATAATTTCAAGGAAGTTAATAATTTTAAACAACATTCAAATAATATTAAACAACATTCAAATAATATTAAACCAAATTCAAATAATTTTAAAGAGGATGATCACTTTTTATCTCAAAGATATAATTCATTTAAATCAGTTTATCAAAATAGAGATATTAGAGATTTAAGAAAATCTCCTATTTTTAAAGGTCAGTATCCATTTTCAAAATATGATCCTTTTAAATCAGGTCAACCACAAATTAGAAACAGAGACGGATTAAGAGTTGATCAAAAAATGGAAAATGACACAAAATTTGGATTATCTGGATTATCAACAAAAACTGAAAAAATTGATTTTTATAAACAAGAAATTTTAATGAATCCATTTTTACATGTAGATGTTATAAATTTTGTTGCTGAGGAGAAACTAAGATTAGAAAAAGAGAAAAAACAAAAACCAAAACGGGCAAAAAGAGAATTTCTAAAAAAATTGTATCAAATTGATGGTGATGATGAATGTATTATGAATATTAATAATTATATGATTATATCATATTTTAAAGAATTGCAATAAAGTCAAATCTTGAGTCAAATCTTTAAACAAATCTTGATTCAAATCTTGATTCAAATCTTTAAACAAATCTTGAGTCAAATCTTAAGTCAAATTTTGATTCAAATCTTGAGTCAAATCTTTAAACAAATGTTTAAAATTTTATTTTTTAGGTTAATTGAATCTAAGAAGATTTTTGAGTCAAAATGAGAATTTAAAATTTTTTAATCAAGATTTTTTTAATTTTTTGAGTCAAAATGAGAATTTTTAATCAAGGAGATTTTTAAAAACAAGAAGATTTTTTTTAAAATTTTTAATCAAGGAGATTTTTTAATCACAATTTTTAAAACAAAGAAAATTTTTTAATCACAATTTTTTAATTAAGATAATTTTTTAAAACCAAGAATGTGATTAATTGTCATACATTTAAAAACCATCTATTTCTTTTAATTGTACTGTTGAGCTACCGCAGTATTGCTATTTTTTAAAAAGTTAATTTTTAGTTAAAGAATAATATTTACTATTTTCGTATTAATTTTGAAATTAAAATTGAAACAAGTATCATTAATATGAAAACTAAGTCAATGGTCAAAATTCATTCGAATCTGTTTCAAATTTTTTTATTTACCACAAAAATAAACAATTCTTATGGAAGCTAAAAATAATCTTAAAGAAGCAAATGTAGACTCAGAGATAGGAAAGAAGATAGGAAAGAAGATAGAATCAGAAATAGGAAAGAAGATAGGAAATGAGATAGACTCAGAAATAGGAAAGAATATAGGAAATGAGATAGAATCAAACATATTAGACACAGAAATAGGAAATGAGATAGGGATAAAATCAACAGTAGCTGAAAAGTTTTCAGAAACAAACAAAACTTACTCATTGCCCAACAACAGACAAGAAATTTATGACTCAGCTATCGAATCGAATAAGATTGATCAGGATATCAAATTTAGGACAATGTTCGGTTTAAACCCACTACTACCGCCAGCATCTAATTTGCCTGTTTCTTCAAATGATGAAAATATGCAATTAAAATCAATAACACTGTTAGACGATAAAAAAAATGAAAAATATTTTGTTTCTTCAACGAGTCTATCATTGCCAAACACCACGATGTATTCATCAATGTGTCATTGTCACGATCAAATACAAGAATTTTTGAAAAATAATCCTGTGCTATACAATTATCTGAAAGATGTTTCACATGTTGTCCGTCATCATTCATATCAAAAAAAGTTTAGGATCCTGAAAAAAGCTTACGGACAACTAAGTCAGTTTTTAAAGTGTAAATATGGCCTATTTGTGATTGATAAGATACTATGGGAAGGAATCGATAGAAAAAGTGTAACGTTTTTGAAGAAAATTGAGACGGGTATCTTAAAAACACCTGAAATTATTGATGACATGCCATCAGCAGGATACGAGCAAAATTATCAGATGAATATTCAATCTACAGGTAAGAATGACATCAAAAACACACAGTCTCTAGAAAACATCAAATCTACAGGTAAGAATGGTGTGCAAAACACTCAATCTCTAGAAAACACTCAATCTACAGGTAAGAATGATGTGCAAAACACACAGTTTCTAGAAAACATCAAATCTACAGGTAAGAATGATGTGAAAAACATCAAATCTACAGGTAAGAATGGTGTACACAACACACAGTCTACAGGTAAGAATGACATCAAAAAATCTCTAGAAATGATAACACCTGAAAATATAACAATTGATAATCAAAATGTCACTAGATTACAAAGAAAGAACCCAAGTACAGGTACAAAAAACTATTTTATAAAAGCGTATCAAAGTGCAAAACGATATATAGAGAAAACAATCTATCAACAATCATCTAATGGATCAACTAATAAACGAACAGATAACTTAAAAAATGTTAAACAATCTGATATATCAACATTTTATCTTAAAAGAGTGATTTATCAGCCATTTTATAATAAACCTGATAATGAAATTATAAATGAAAAAATCAAGTTTTATAAAAATATTAAATTAGAACATTTAGAAATTGTTAATCAAACGAAAGGAATAGATAAATCAGCATTTTTAGATGAATATAAACAGGAATTTAATAAAATGATAAGATGTTATTCACCATTTTCAAAATTAATACATTTTTACAAGATAATTGATTTTTTAATAACAAAAAAGGATTATAGACATATTGAGAATATTTTACCCGTTCTAATATATTTAATTATAAAAATAGAATATTTTGATATTCTTATTGATTTAGAATGTATAAAAATGGGATTAAAATTAAATCAAAATCACAAACTGGAAGAATGTAAAAAATTTGAAGAACGTAAAAATTTTGAAGATCGTAAAAATGAAGAACATAAAAAATTTGAAGAACGTAAAAATTTTGAAGAATGTAAAAATGAAGAACGTAAAAAATTTGAAGAACGTAAAAATTTTGAAGAATGTAAAAATGAAGAACGTATAAAATTTGAAGATCGTAAAAATTTTGAAATTCAAACTGAAAAAACTAGCATGGAAGAAGAAAAGCCTTTTTATTCAGAAAATATGACACAGGAAAAAGAATTATGTCAGCATATTAGTTGTAAATCATCAAATATAAATGAAAATATACTTTTAAACTGTACACCAATTTGTCTGTGTTATGTTCCTTTAACAAATAGTCAGTCAAATTATTTGATAGTTCTTTTAGAATCAGCAATATTCTTTATAAAAACCATGGAATTTAATCGATTGAAAATATCACAAGATGAATATGACTCACTTTTTTTAAACAGAATTTAGAAATAACAATTAAATTGAAGCTGTTTCAGAAATAAATGAATTTATAGAAAGGAGTTCAGTCTTTTTTCTTGAAGTTTAAAAAAGGAATAAATCATTTTAAAATTTTATTATAAAAAAGGAACAAATCATTTTAAAATTTTATTATAAAAAAGGAACAAATCATTTTAAAATTTTATTATAAAAAAGGAACAAATCATTTTAAAATTTTATTATAAAAAAGGATAAAATCACTGAAAAGAGAATTTCAAAAACTAATAAAAAAGGATTGAATCACTGAAAAAAAGTTCATTCAATCATTTTAAAATTTTATTATAAAAAAAGATAAAATCACTGAAAATATGTAAAAAATCTAAAATATGTAAGTTTATTTCTGATGTTCGTCATTTGTTTATACATAGTAAATTTTAATTATTTTTTTAATGTGATTACAAAATCTTTGTCTTCCTTTAATTTTTTCTCAAATTTTTCTAACATGGTATTAAAAAGGAACCCATAACTTATTTCTGTTGATTGACCACTTCTTTTTAAGGCATCTTTTACATTTTCAATTGATTTGTTTAAAAATGCTTGCAGTTGATCAAAAACTGAAAAATGAAACCGATTTGCCTCGAGCATATTCTTTATTTTCTCAATTTTAATGAGATGCATGTGTTTTGATTGTTGATCATCATAAATTCTAAAAAAATGAATTGAACCATTAATCAAATCAAGAAGTTCTTTTTGTTTTTCGTTTTGTTTCTCTTCATTATTTAGTTTCTCTTCATCGTTAAGTTTCTCTTTTTCATTTTGTTTCTCTTCATCGTTAAGTTTCTCTTTTTCATTTAGTTTCTCTTTTTCATTTAGTTTCTCTTTTTCATTTTGTTTCTCTTCATCGTTAAGTTTCTCTTTAAGGTTAGTAGATGAGAAATTTTCCTTTTTACAAATTTTTTCCAACATAGACGATATCGTGCCACAATCACGAGCGTGATATAAAGTGTTAAAATATTTTGGAATATCTTCTGTAAGAATTGAATTATAATTTATAATAGAAATTGATTCAATATTTTCAGTTATTTTTCTATCAGTTGATGGTTTTGATAAATCAATACGCATCCGTTTGTTTAAATTAGTTAAATTTGCTCCTGATTGTAAATTTTTTTGATTTACAGTCTGTAAATTATAAATTGACCCTTTTGTTCTAGAATTTATAGCTGTTTTCATTTGTTGATTTCTGTTTAACAAAGTTTGTTGATCTAAATTTTTCTGATCAATTTGAATAAATGCCATATTTTTTGGTTTATTATTGTATTTAAAAAAATCAGAAGTGGCTTGATATTGATGTCTTGCCATTTTCTGGGGGCTGAAATAATTTTGATTTAAATTATTTTCTGAATTTTTTTGATTTACATTTAGTAAATCACTGTTTAAATCAAAGATTGTTCCTTTATTAAGTGATTGACTAGTCTGTTTTATTAAAATGTCCTCATTTTTAATAAATTGAGGTTTAATCAACTGTTTATCAGTATTTGGAGGGATCTGAGTAGATTGATTTATTAAATTATCATTATTTTTTAATTTAACATTGTTAGGACTAAAATTAGAGGTAGAATAAACTCTATAAGCCTGATTATTGTTATTAAGAGATGAAAAACCGTAATACTGTCTAGGAATATTTTGGGTCATGTTCTGTAAATTATTATTATGACTCATAGCCTGTAAATTATTATTATGACTTAGTGGATTATTTTGACTCATAGCCTGTAAATTATTATGACTTAGCGGATTATTTTGACTCATAGCCTGTAAATTATTATGACTCATGGACTGTAAATTATTATTATGACTCATGGACTGTAAATTCATGGCCTGTAAATTATTATTATGACTCATTGACTGTAAATTATTATGATTCATGTTCGAAGGATTTTGTGAAAACCCAGTGACCGATTTCGTAAAATTACCGTTAAAATTTTGCATCATTCTATTTTGTTGAAAATTTTTAAATTGATTGTTTTTGCTATCAGTTATTTCTGATGTTTCAGATGGTATATTGCTGAATGATGCACCGCCTTGTAATTTTTGGGTATCATTCAGAAATGGCCTCATTTGCTGTGGTGTGTTTTTTTGTGAATTTTGTTTGTAAAAAGATTGTTTATCTGAAAAGGCCATTGAAATGTTATTTTGACCAAAAGACTCTTGTTGTTTGAAAGTATGTTGAATTGGTGTATTTTTCATAGTGATCTTTTGCTGAACTGTGCTATTTTGGAGTGTATTTCTAGAATAAATAGGTACAGATTTCGGTTGCATTTGATTTGTGTTCGGTGACATAAAATATTTTGGAGAGTTAGTTCCGTTAAGATTAGTTGTGTAAGTCGGTGATAAATTATGATATTGTGACAAATTTTTATATGAATTTACAGGTTTTCTCATGTTCTGATCGGTTGAATTCGTGTATGTGTCTGTTCGAATTTGAGGAATTGTCTGATTGTTTCTAGGCTGAGCATTATTTTGTTGAAGCTCTCTATTTTGTTGAAGCTCTCTATTTTGTTGAATCTCTCTATTTTGTTGAAGCTCTCTATTTTGTTGAATCTCTCTATTTTGTTGGATCTCTCTATTTTGTTGGATCTCTCTATTTTGTTGAATCTCTCTATTTTGTTGGATCTCTCTATTTTGTTGAATATCTCTATTCTGAAACGTGTGTAAATTATTCTCTGAATATTGACTCTTTTGTTGCATCTGATTGTTTATTAAAGGACCGGTATTATTTTTGTTTATTTGGTGACGTATGTTGGTTTGATCAAAAGATGTCAAATTTTCAGAAATGATATAATTGTTTTCATAATTGTTCATTTGTATATTGTTCATATTATTTATTGTGTTTACATTATTTATTGTTTTTATCGGTTTTGAATTGTTGATTGTATTTATATCAGTCATCGAATTTATCGGTTTTAAATTTACAGAATTATAAAAAAATTGTTGTGGATTTTGTGAAATTTGAAATTTTTCATTTCTATTCTGTTTCATTTTGTAAGATCCTTTATTGATAAATCTATGATCGTTTTGTTGTTCAATATTCTTGAACTTCCAGTTTGTTGATATTTTGTTCTGAGAAGATTGTAGGTCAATTAGCGAGTTTACTTCTAAAGGGGGGTGACCAGTTTTGGAAAATGATTCCGTGTAAATTGACTGTGATTGTTTTTCGTTTTGTTGGTTATTATTTGATTGATATTTTATTGATTGTACCTTTTGATCTGAAATATTTGACCAATTGTTATAATTATATGGATTGTTTATTTGTATATTTTGATTTGAAGGGACGTGGTTTCCTTGTTTGGCACCAATTTGTTTTTGATAATTTTTGTGTTTCTGATAATTTGAAAGAGAATTTTCAAGTTTTTGATAATTTTCGTGTTTCTGATAATTTGAAAGAGAATTTTCAAGTTTTTGATGATTTGAAGAAAAATTTTTGTGTTTCTGATAATTTAAAGGATAATTTGAGATATGTGAAAGTTCCTGATGATCTTGATTGATTTTAGATTGACAAAAATATTTTTCTTGATTTTTAAAATTGTTCAATCTATCGTTAGATAAAAATTGTTGATTTTCTTTTAAATTATTTATCAAATATGGGGTATTGTTTTCTTCACGAATGTTGAAATTGCCTTTACTGTGTAAATTAAAATTTTTTAGATATTTTGACGGTTTTGACAAATTTTGATTATTAGAATATATTTCTGAATTTTTTAAATTAAAATTATCATTATTAAGATTTTGACTCACATTTAAATTATCAAAATTTTTTTCAAAACAATTTTGTTCTAAACTTTTTTGTTCTAACCCATTTTGTTCTAAATAATTTTGCGAAAATTTTTTATCTTGTAAATTCGTTTTAAATTGATTGTTGTCAGACCCGTCAAATTTAAAATTTTCATTCAATTTATCATTATAATCCATTTTCTGACTAAATTTATCTTTATATGGTAGATAATTTGAAGAATTTTGTTCGTTCTGATTAAATTGAAAATCCGATGGTATGTTTGTGACATTTTCCTGTTTTAAATTCAATTGGTAACCATTTTGATCTAAATTAATTATATTTCGATTCCTTTTATAAAAATTGGTGGTCTCATAGGTATTATTTTGTTCATTTTTAATTATATTTGGATTATTGATAAAATTTTCTACTTTTATATTTAAAATAGGTCTTATTTGATTTTTTTTCTGTGATTTCTTCCAATCGTTCATTTTACTCGATGGATATGACAGATTCTATTTTAAAACAGTAAAACAATAAAAAAGTAATTTCTGGTACAACGTTTCATCTTTTGATTTGTTATTTCCTAAAAAATCAGCCAATAAAATCTGATCAGTGGGTCAATTACTTTTTAAATTGTAGTTTTGAACTTTAAAACCGCTTGACCTCTTTGAGAATTTGCTGTCAAATATCAAATAAGAATTACTTGTTTAAAGGGGAAAGTCAAAGAAAATTGCCTTAAATCTAACAAAATTGGCTAAAATATAATAAAAATGGGAAAGTCATAGCGGATTACCTTAAATCTAATAAATTTGTCTTAAATCCAATAAAATAGCTGAATGTCATAGAAAATCACCTTAAATCCAATAAAATAGCTGAATATCATAGAAAATTACCTTAAATCTAATAAATTTGTCTTAAATCCAATAAAATAGCTAAATATCATAGAAAATCACCTTAAATCTAATAAATTTGTCTTAAATCCAATAAAATAGCTGAATGTCATAGAAAATCACCTTAAATCTAATAAATTTGTCTTAAATCCAATAAAATAGCTGAAAGTCATAGAAAATTACCGATTTAGTTAACTCAAAAATGGTATTTTAAATGTCAGCAATAAAAAGATCATTTTGGCACTCTATTGAAAAAAATGAGAATTTTCTAAAAAATATCTTATTAAAGTCTAAAATTTTTTTTATAACTAAAAAAAAATCAAGTTAAAAAGTTTTCATGAGCAAATTGTTAAATACTGATTCTTTTAAACATATTACAAAATATGTGTAGATCAAATAAAAAACATTTACAATTTTTTTAGAATCATATAATAATTTCCTAACACCCTTTTCAATTTACATGGAGAAAATTATTCACAATGTCATTGTAAAGACCAATGGAGAGATTTCTTATATCCACGAAGAAAAATCTACTGAAAACACACCATTATTTAACAATATGATAGAAAGTCTTAAACAATTTACAAAAAGATTTCTAGATGAAGATTTTTTGAATTTCAGTATAGAATCATCGTTTGATCCACGTTTCCCTGAGAAAAAGCCACTGATAATCAGTTATTTTAAGATGGCATCCATTGAAATAATTTTGTGTTCGACTGAGAATATAAATATGAGAGAAATTTATCAAGAATGGGCACATGCACTAACAATAGATCAAATAGAGTATTTTAGAGATAAATTGTTCAATTATGGACAATAAAGCTTATTTTTGTTATACATTTTGTAATAAATGTTTAAAAAGTTGAATTTAGGATCAAATCGAATTGGGGTTTGTGAAAACTTAAAACAGGTTTTGAACGAAAAAAATGGGTTGTAGAAATTTAAAATATTTTTCGTATGAAAAGAACTTTATAGAAATTTGGGTTTGAACGAAAAAAATGGGTTGTAGAAATTTAAAATATTTTTCGTATGAAAAGAACTTTATAGAAATTTGGGTTTGAACGAAAAAAATGGGTTGTAGAAATTTAAAATATTTTTCGTATGAAAAGAACTTTATAGAAATTTGGGTTTGAACGAAAAAAATGGGTTGTAGAAATTTAAAATATTTTTCGTATGAAAAGAACTTTATAGAAATTTGGGTTTGAACGAAAAAAATGGGTTGTAGAAATTTAAAATATTTTTCGTATGAAAAAAACTTTATAGAAATTTGGGTTTTGTTTAATTGAAACAGTTCTTTTTACAAAATCATACAGCACTTGTTGATTAAAAGAACGATGTTTCATACCGCCTTTAAAAATATGCTGTTCAAACCAGAAATCAAAAAAAATATTTCTCAGAACATGAAATAGGCTTTATTTTCGATCGTCCATTTGATAGTCTCGTCCACTTGGTTGATCATAACCATCATAATAATCAGATCTTGGTCCATGTCCGTAACCATGTCGATCTGGATCGTGCATGCCTGCTTGGTCATCAATCTCTGGAATATATTTTGGTTTTTCTGGTGAAGAAGGTGCATTTAAACATTGTTGAATCAAATTTTCATGTTTTGAAATAATTGGTTTTAATTTTGGTGTTGCAAAGGTATAAACATGTCCACTTTCTGATGCTACAAGTAATAAAATTTGAGATTTTGTTAACATATTTAGTTCATAAGCCTTTTTCATTATTCCTTTCTTTCTTTTTGAAAATGTTACTGATCTTTTATTTTTTCCTTCAATATAGGCCATTTTAATTTTCTTTCTACCTGTTTTTGTTCCCTTTTTAACACCTGTTGAATCTAAATCTGGACTTTCATCTTCAATTCTTGGTTTTACCATATCATGATGTACCATTCCTCCTGGTCTTTCATAAGCAGAGGCATATTCTTGAGGATATTGCATTGTACGAGTATCATATCTTTGATCATAATTCCTTTGAGGATCATGATATGCGTTATATCGATAATTATACTCATCTTGATAAGAAGTTTGAAAACGATCTTCATATCTCATATCTGAATAATATGGTACAGTATTTTGATTATTTTCTTCTTGATATTGATAATTTGGTGCAATATTTTCATTTGTATATGGAATATCCTCTTCTGTTTCGTCAGAATATTTCTTCTTTCTGTCGGACATTTTTCTCTTTTGGGGTGAAAAAAATCTTACTTAAAAGGGAAAGGGTCTTCCTCTTATTGGCAGATTTTAAAATCAATTTTTTAATGATTTTTTACCAAATAAACAGTTGAAAATTGTTTTTATTGGGAAACAGCCAATAGTTTTATCTCCTATTGATGAGTTTACCCCTCTTTTGTTTTTACAATTTGCCGAAAATGGTATCAGCGGTATCATTTTGATGGTTTGTATCGAGTTTTTATAAAAAAAAACACGTCATTAAAATTAAAGTTTTATTTTAACAAGATAAGAAAAAATCAATCAAATGACCTTATTGTTGTTTTTTTAAGAAATTCATATATTTGGTAACAAAATAAAGAAAATCTTCTTTTTGTGTTTGAAAAGAGAAAAAATTTGATTTTTGACAAGAATTTACTGATTGATAGTTTTTCTGAGAAATTTTGATAGAAAAAAAAGGAAAACTGTAATTAAGAATCAACCAATCAGAGAATTCAAAATTAAAGGATAAAATTATGATAATCAATTGGTGATTCTTTCAATCAAAGCATGTGATTCTTGTTGATAAAAACTTTATCATTCTAGAAAAAGTATAAAATATGGAATTTACTACAAAAAGTATTTCAATTTTCTTAAATTATATGATTGTTTTCTAGAATGGAGTTATGAATGGCTTTTTCTTCTTTTAGTTCAACTCCTTTTAAAAATTAAAACATGAACAAATCAGCTCAAGGATGCAACTTTTTGACATAAATTTGTAGAATAGGAACCGAAGAAGTGTTCTTGATGAAATGTGTCACTTGGGGTTGTCCCTTTTAATAATTTTAGTGAAAAAAATTTTAAAATTGTATAAAATTTCCATATAGAAAAAATAAAGAATAAAAATACTCCTTTTTTGAGAATTTCATCGTTTCTTTTGGTGGACACCGTGAAGAAAATTTCAAATTTTTGTTCTTAGCTTTAAAAAAGCCCCAATGGAAGAGGATTTTATTCCAGATTTTACTTTGAAAGATCAAACTGGTGAAATATTCAATAATTTAAGTACATTTAAAATTATAGATGATGAATTGCTCGTTTCACAGAATAATTTCTTATATTTTTGGGATTTACAATCGATGTCAAAAATCAATCGTATTGGTTGTGAAAAGAAGAAAACAATCACAGGATTTTGTAAGATAGATGATGTTTTTTGTATTTCTTATGATGATGGTTCATTATTGGGCTATAATTATCAAAATGAAAAAGTATTTGGACGAAAAATAGATAAAAAGAAAATTATTTCAATGATCAAAAGGGACAGCTGTGTATATTTGAGCACACAAAATGGCTTTATTTATGAATTTGATGTCATTAAATGTGATATCACAAAAGAATATCGTAAACAGAATTCTTGCACCGGTCAGATGGTCTCAAACGATTCATTTTTTGTAACCGTTTCAGGTAAAACTTTCATAATTTTCGATTTTGATAAAAAAGATCCAGTCAAGTTTATTGAACTGGAAAATCAAATCTCTGAATGTGCGATAATATCGAACACCTTGATCATTCTTGATCTTAAAGGTTATGTTCATTTATTTAATTTGGTAAATTTAGAATTCTTTGAGAGTAACAGGCTAAATATAAAGACAGCTCGAAATATTTACTTTTCTGACAATTTTTTTTATCTGATTTCACCTCAGAAAAAAATAAATCGATTTCAACTTTCAGATGATCTGAATACTGTCAAAATTACTGAAAAGGGTGTATTCACTTGTGATGTTAGCAAAATGTTAACATTTGAGAAAAATATCTATGTATTCTCATCTGGAAATCAGATCTATAAAATTGCACTAGATGATCAGAGTGTTGAGCCAGTGTCACTATTGCAATATCATACTAAAGAGATTCTAGATGTTAAAATATCTGATAAGTTCGTGTATACACTTTCTGAAGAAAAATTGATAAAATGGCAACTTCCAGAATATCAAGATGATGACGAGGAGATGAAACTTGATTTTATCAATTCCAGATCTTTTGAACATAAAATGAATGGAATGTGTATTTTTGATTCAAAATTATGTATGTTTGACCATCAGATCTTATTTTTCATCTGCCAGGAAACATTCCAGAATACAAAAACACTTGATATAGAAAATACTTCATCTATTGCAGCTTCTGATGACAATTTTGCTGTTGGTTCTGGTAGAGAAATCACAATTTACAATAAAGATCTAGAGGAAGCCAGTCAAATTCTTGATGAGTCAGATGTTATATTTCTGAGATTTAGCACAACAGGTAAAATTTTAGGAGTTTCTAATCTCAATAATAAGATTAATTTGTATCAAACAGAAACAGGTGCACAGATTATGTCTTTGTTCGGCCACTCTTTACCTGTAAGATTTTTTGATTTCAGTTCGGATGACAAATCTCTGTTAAGTTGTTCAACTGATAAACTTATCAAGCTGTGGGGTGTAGAATACGGCGAATGTCGTAAAACCATTCTTGAAAATGCTGAGATGGCACTTTTTATGAGACATAATAAAAATATTTATCTGCTCACAAATGATAATCTGAATTATTACAATAAAAATGAAAAAATCAAAGAGTTTAAAAATTTTGACTTAAGAAAATTTGATTTTTCGGATGATTTTCTCGTTGCAACCAGCAAATACCAAATCAATCTTTATAGAATGAACAATTATGAGTTTTTAAAGGAACTCAGCAGTGACTTTGATGAAGATTTAGAAATCGAAGATCAGAAAAAGTTCGATCGCCTAGAAAATGCATTAGAAAAATACAGGAATGAAGAAACTTGTGATGATCTGGTACATGAACTATCAACAATGGACTTAGCAGAAATAGATCCATTTATCAAATTATTGAATCACAGTTCTTTGTTACTCATTCTACAATTATATGAAGATATCGGCAATTTTTCTACAATAATCTGGATAAAAATTTTTTTAAGTTTATTGACACATCATCGGTCATTTTGTCAAGAAAATTCTAGGGTTTATGACGCTTATAGTAAAATTTTTAAAAATCTCGAAAAATTTCATCATATGATTAAAGACAATTGTCGAGAATTACGAAAATAATAAATTTTTAACGGTTTAATTCTCTTATCGGTACTTTTCCAGCAGTCAATCACAGAAAATGTTCTAAAATCTTACTTTTAATCTTATTTTGTATCATGTTTGTGCTGAACAAGCATGTATTTTTGGATAAATTTATTATATTATTTTAAATATTTGAGCATTTCAGATGATTTAAGGACTGTTTTGAAAACACCTGGAAAAAATAATCAAAAGTTTATTTTTCGATTCTTTTTAATTTGAGACCTGTAATTTACAATGTAAGGGAAGTTTCACAAAACACATACAACTTGATCAAAAATAACGCCTAAAAGATATTTTATGTCCATTAAATCTATCTGGATTGAAATTGATCAAGTATGCTGGTTCATTTGTAACAATTGAGACACTCACACCCCGTCTTGGTATAATCGAAAAAGAATCTCTGATATTTGAATCAGATTCATCTTCTGAACAATTATTTGAAGATAAAATTTTGGAATGTGGTTCAGATTCTGTTGAATTTGACACCACGGGCTCAAGAACCTTTTTTGATACTTCTTTCTTGGGTTTTGTGATCTCCTTAGGCTTAGATTCATTAGAAACTGCCTGAACATCTACAACCGATGATTTCGACTCTTCTTCTTTCGGTTTTGGCTCGAGTTTTCTGATTTTCCAAATGTTATCAGAATCTTTACATCTACGTGTATTGAGATAAAACCCTTTTGATGCTTCACGTTTATCCTCATCGACCAACACGAGACAGTTTTCACCTTTTGTTCTTAGTGCATAGCCTTTAGAACTTTTTTTAATTATCCAGAGCGTGTTATCATCTGATTCATTAGGACAAAATACAACACCTGGATCTTTTGGTTTTGCACACAAATATTTTTCTTCAACTGACTTAATCAAATATTTGTTTTCATTTCTTGGAACAAATTTGAGCACAGCTTGTTCACCAGAATCAGAATACGGATCTTCTGGCCATTTTCTTCCTCGTGCAGTATTACCTGAATTTCCTACACTTGAGACCTTAACATTTTCTTTTCCTGATAAATTTGATTCAAGTACATATGCACCATCAAATTTCTCTTGTGAGACTATAGAACTCATAAAGCAGAAAAATAGCATTTCTTTTGAAATTTTCCTTTTTTTATAACATTTTATCATAATGATGTTTGACACATGAAAAAACTACAGCTATTGGTATAAAATAATGTAGTTCGAAATCTATCGGCTCGTATTGGTCAGATGTCATATAATGACATGTGACCAATAGTCATAAGGTAAATCCTTTATGACTATGATACACTGAAAAGAGTGCCTTTTTTTGTATCATATCTTTTATTATATGCCAACTTTACTTGGATATGGACAACAAATGCTAATTTTCAGGTCTGAAACATAGCAGTGTTTAAACTTTCATTTGAATGATTTTATGGTCATTGTTTCAAGTATATGATTTCTAGAACTAAATGTGATTGTTTTCAAATGAACTACTTATTTACTTGAAATTTGACGAATTTTTGTCACAAATTGTTGTATTTTGATGTCTCAGAATTTGATATGAAAAAATAGCAATAATAACAAGAATTTCTTTATACAATGAAAACATTCGAAAAAGTACCATAAATACTTTAAAAGTGCTTTTTTGAGAATTAAGAAAATACACAAACATCAAAAATTCACAATATTTTTGAATCACAAATTATATTATCAAAAAATGACCTATTTTTTCATTCATCAATAAGTGAAAAATCGCTTGCTTCAGAAGATTCATCTACAAAAGTGTCAACATTTGGTGAAGGAAAGCCAACAGCAACATCAGGTACAATTGAACGATCAAAGTGTAGGTTAATGAGATCTAAAGCATCTTCTGTCAGAAAACCTGTTCCGTTGGCATTTTTTTTCAAATATTTGTTCTTGTTCTGTTCTAATTCATGAATCAAAAATGGATTGTCATTTAAGCAAATTTCTTTACCTTTTCTATTGAGTGACACTTTCTGCATTTTAAATGAATTTTGATCCGATTTTGGATCAAAATCATGTTTGATCCAAGTTTTACGCCACGGACCTGAAGATCGAAAAGTAGCAAAAAATGGAAGATACCTTTTTATTTGGTACTTACCAATTTTTTCATGATGAAAAGTGATGTCTTTCCATCTGACAATCTTTTTTTCAGAAAATACTTTCTCAAATTTATCATATAAAAGATCGAACTCTTCTGAACCATGTGCCTCTTTTAATATCGTTTTTAATTCATTCATTTCTTTATTTGAGAGTTTTTGATCCAATTTTAGGTTCTTTTTTGCCCTATTTTCGTTTTTGAGATTTTTGAAATCATAATTTTCGAACAATTGGTTATGTGACAGAATAGGTGGTGCATATGGATTGAAAACAGTATTTTCTGAAAGCAAAACCTCATATGATACATTCTCTGATCCTTCCTCGCACATTCTTTTGAAAAATATCTCATAAGCATCGCTATTTTGCTCAATAATAAAATCATACGGTGAATTGAATTCAAATACTTCTTTCGATATACCAGTTATTTGTTCATTTTCAATTAGTAAATAGTTTTTAGATGAGTCGTGTTCATCAGATATCAGTTTTTTACCATCCAATTTTTGATGAAATCTCAATTCATAGTGATTTTCTGATCTAAAAGGTTCAATATTGTCAGTTTGTTCAATTTTGTAAGGTATTTTAAGGAGATCGAAGGATTCTGGCTCATCTGTGTTCATCAGGGTTTGACATTTTCTCAAATTTTGTTTGGCAGCTACAAAAATGTGTTTTTGTGATCAGAGATGCTCACTTTATTGAAGAATTTGTCAATATTGTCTTATAATTTGTCTAGATTCTCTTAGATTGAATAATTCTAAGTTTTTTTTTATAAAAATTAAACTCAAAAAATGTGTTAATAAAAAAATGATTTATATAAATTCAACTTTTCATTATTTTGGTGTACCAAGTCGCTTTGAAACCATTTCTGCCAATTTGTCAAGCAATACATCCCCTGTTAGACCAATATTCTCACATTTTCCTTGTGGATTCTTCGGTTTGAAATCTTTACTTGTAGGACCTGCTTTACAATTCTCTTTATTAAGGTTTTTACATTCTTCTTTTGAAATTAGGTCGTTACCAGGGTTTTCATTTGTTGAAGGATTTGGCGAGGACGGCGCTGCAGGTGGCTGGTCTAATGATGGTGCTTCTGCTTTGGGTGTTTGATCAGATGATGGAAGTGACAATGATGGGTTCTGTTCTAGTGTCGGAGGTTGGGTCTTATTTGCAGGATCAAGTGGGCCAGATAGCTTGAATGGACTGATAGATAATTTTGTATCTGGAATTTTAAGACTTTTCTTTGGACCAGCATCTGAAGACGATGAGGACTCTTCATGTGTAGGTGTTTCTCTAAATGCGTTTCTTATTTTTTCTGAAGGATCACCTGTTTTGAGATCATTTAGATTCAAAACAGGCACATCAGCATCGAGATCTTTCAGGTCAGATGGCGTATCTTCGATAGATTTGATTGATGATGGCGAAGTAGATGATAGAATTGAGCCTGGGACATCCTCGTCTGTGTCTAATTCTTTTCTTGGTGGACCAGTACCAGGTTTTTTTCCAGGTTTTGATGGTGCAGGAGATTCAGGGCCTGTTCCTTGTTGTGGTGCAGGAGATTCAGGGCCTGCTCCTGGTTGTGGCGCAGGAGATTCAGGACCTGCTCCTGGTTGTGGTGCAGAAGATTCAGGACCTGTTCCTTGTTGTGGTGCAGGAGATTCAGGACCTGTTCCTTGTTGTGGTGCAGGAGATTCAGCTCCTTCCTTGGGTGGAAGTGTTTTGTCTGAAGTTTTCGATGGAGGAGCAGTCCCGGGTGCATCAGGAGCAAGCGGATTTTTGTTCTTTGGTTCTGGAGGTGGTTCTTCATAATCCGATATTTCCTCAGTCAAACCTGTTCTTTTGGGTTCATTTGGCTCTGGTTCATCCTCTTCTGGTTTTTTCACTACTTGAGGTTTTGGTGGAGATGCTGGTGCAGGTGTTTGATTTTTCTTTGGGTCATCCTTTTCTGATTTTGGCTTTTTCTCTTCATCTGGTTTTGGTTTGAGTTTTCGAATTTTCCAATTGTGATCCATTTTTTTTCGACATTTTTTTGCTTGTATATAAAATCCTTTGGTTTCCTTTCTGCGATCTAAACTCGTTAAACGGAGACATACACCACCTTTAGTTTTAAGTGCATATCCTTTATCTTTTGGTCTCTTTTCAATTGTCCAGAACGTGTTATCATCTGATTCTTTAGGACAAAACACAACACCTGGATCTTTTGGTTTCGCACACAAATATTTCCCTTCAACTGACTGTATCAAATATTTATTGTCATTTCTTGGGATAAATTTTAACACTACTTGCTCTCCTGAACCCATGAATGGATCTTCTGGCCATTTTTTTGCTCTTGCAGTACTACCTGCTTTTCCTACACTTGCTACTTTTATATTTTTTTTTCGTGCTAAACCAGATTCGAGTACATATTCACCTGGTTCGATTTTCACAGATAGACACACAATTTTGACTGCCCATGAAAAAATAAGCATTCTTGAAGAGAAAAATTTC
This sequence comes from Pseudoloma neurophilia, assembly GCA_001432165.1. Taxonomy (NCBI): domain Eukaryota; kingdom Fungi; phylum Microsporidia; genus Pseudoloma; species Pseudoloma neurophilia. The sequence goes on from LGUB01000001.1 coordinate 164,456, forward strand.
TTTCAAATATCCAGATCTGTAACTTTTTGGAATGAAATGTCAATTTATTGTGGCACAGATTGAAATATGAGACATTTGATTGCACAAAAAAAATCGATTTATCACATGAATTTATAATATAATTGTAATATAGATTCTCAATCATATCTTTATTCAATTTGTTTTTAAATTTCACAACCTACACCTTGTAAGTTGCGATCATAGCGAACTAAAAATTTCAAGATAAAATATATGTTAATATTGTAAGAATACAACAGTTCTCGACCATTTATTTGGATAGAGCCCATCTCGTGGCAATAAACCAAAAACTATGGACTGAATCACTCAGAAATATTGCTTGTAAGTAAACGTATTATGGTTTGTGTTTTTTGAAGTTTAAAGATGATTTAAATGGCATTTTTTAGAAATGCGTGCTTATTTTATTGTTAATTCACATATTTTATTACAGAATCAAAACATCGTTGTGATTTTCTATATCCTGAAAAATTCTAGAAACGCGAAAATCTAAAAAGATTTGACCGAGGATCAAAAATCGGGTTTAAAATTTTTTTAATAACAAAAATTAACATTATTTATTAGTATATGGAAGAATATATCAATTATAATTTCAATGACATGGGAATACATCCAACAGATCATGTTTGAGAGTTTTTAAGTGTCTTTTCAGTCTAAACCTCAATTTTATAAGGTTTTTTAAATAATATGTTTGTATCAACTCAATTTTAGGATTTCATTCTGAAAAGTACAATCGTCGAGGAGGGACTTTTAAACAAAAAATAACACCTGGTCAAGAGAATCTTTGATGACAAACAAATTTGATATTTTAATGAGATGAAACATAATTGAAAATCACCAGTTTTAAAACTTTTTGTGATATGTGTCTGCAGTGCTCACATTTCATTTAAAAACAGATGATTATTGATCATGTTGTAGCACTTTGACCGTGTCATTTTAAAATTTTGAAATAAATTTATCACTCTGAAATGAGTAGTTCAAAAAAAAACAATTTTATTTTTCTGACAAAAATCTTGAAAATATCACAAACAGAGACACCTCTCAATCAAAGTTAATTTCTGAATGTGCATACAGATTGAATTTTTTATTTCGAGTTTTCTTTCAAATGCACTTGAGATTTCAACGAATTCATACTATATTAAAGAGATATACTTTGCATATGAGCATCTTGATAGCATTTTTTTGCTCAATTACCTAATTCTATGATCAAAACTGAAAATTACAGGAAATTTTAACATTATACCAAATTGTGCCAAATATCAAACATTTTTCAGGTTCAGATCCATTTTGTGAAAGCTGTGATAGTTCTTGTAAATGCAACAACAAATGAAAAAATATAATAAGTTAACCACAAATTTATTGAAATATAATTCATCATTTTTTTACCTTGAGAATACACTTTTTGCAAAAATTATTCATTAATATGTTGTTGAGTAAACTGTTCAATATTATGCTATATTATTTTTTATCACTCTCAGACCGAAGATTCTTATGTGATTTGTTGCTTGGACAACATTTTTTATCTATTTTGCATGTCAATAAGAATTCCAATATAGATTTGCCTGACTTAGCTTCACTTGAATTATCATCTACGTTTTTTTTTTGTTGTGAAACCGCCTGTCCCCTTACATTGTCAAATTTTTTAGGAGATCTTGAATATCCAGGCTGATATCGGCTCAACTTGTAGGCGTGTCTTCTATTGCACAGCTTTGAATGATTGTTGTGACCGTGTGCATTTTTAGACTTTGGCTCTGTTCTTTTAGCTGAGTGGTCAGTCTGAAAGATCAAATCCAAATAGTCAGAGGGCTCAGTTCGCATTTTTCGAAAATTTTGTGGAATTTGTTTCCACGTGTTGTCAATACCAGCAGTTGAAACCTGCCCTGATATTTTAGGATCTAACCCACTGTTTTTTGAAATATCAGATGAAGCTGAATGTACATATGGATGGCCTGTTTCTACAATAGATTGTGCTTCTGTCGTCATATTTTTATCAAAATTCTGAAAAGTAAGCACATCATCGCTCGTGGTTTTCTCGTTTTGATCTTTTAAAGAGATTTCAAGTGAATCAAGGGGAGATATTTTTGTGTTTGAAATGTTTTCGGTTTCATTTTCTAATTGAATGAAATCATCAAACAAATTTTCGACTGTTGGAATTTTGTCCGTCCCGATCTTATATTCTGAAATTGGTAGACCCAAAAAAACATCACTAATTGATGAGCAATCGTTCAAAAAACAAAGCGATGGTTCTTGTATTGATCCATCGTTTTTTAAATTATTCACATCAATGTTTTTATCAGAAAGTTCTGAACTCCCTTTAACTGTTTTAATATTTTGAATTATTTTTAAAAACACAATCAGATTTTGCATTATAAAGAAAAACAACAAAGGGGTCTCTTTAAAATTCATCTATAAGTCAACACAAAGAAATTCTACTCTCCCAAAAAGGAAATCTGTGTCATTTTTGAACACTGAATTGTCATGCCTCAAAAGGCTTGATAATTTAAAAATTTTATTTTGATACTTGTAACAATTAAAACCGCAGCTTTCTGTTCTGCCTCAAAAACAAGTGAGTTTTTGAAATTAATTTCTGTTTTTCATTTTCATCTAGATTTAACAATATCGATCAAATTTACCGTTAAAATCCTAATGTCCAGAGCTGTACCTTTCATTAAAATAGTGAATCACATAACTTTGTTTGCAAAAATATAATATCACACAGAATTATATCAAATTGAACAAGTTAAACAATGATAAAAATTTTCAAACGTCCATTTTTTATGAAAATTATTCAATTTTTGTGGCAGTCAAACATCCGAAGATCTCAAACATGATAAAAATATCTTGTGATTTTTTAAAATATTCAGGTACTGAATTCAATTTTCAACCCTCTTAGAATTGAAAAACACGATCACTAGAAAAATTTATTTTGCATAAAACACGTCTTGGCAAAATAAAAATAAAGGGTATTAATTTGAAAATAATAGGGTTTTTAACATGGTACTGTTATGATCAGTGTTTTACCAACCCTGATCTAACAGGTACCATGAATAATAATAGTCAGAGCATCTCACTTTATCAAAAAGATTCATCTGTTTTACTAAAAAAGGTTACTCTTAGATCTAAGATTACAAAAATAGCCAATAGAAGGAAGTTATAAAAAGATTTTAACCATTCTACCTATTATTTCCTCTGTTGGGAAATACTAAACATGATCAGAGATTTTTGTTCTAATGGTACTGAAATTGCGTTTAGACAGAATATAACAGAGAATTGTTTTCAAAACTCATGAGAAGAGTAGTGATTGTTGATAGATGTCAAAAACTTAAAAATAAGACCATATTTTGATAAGCAAAGTATGATTAAACCCATGAACAACTCTGCGATAAAGAGACTAAAGTGAGTCATTTCTACAGATAAAGTACTTTTCACGGAAAATAATGTTTTTTGAAAAAAGACTTTATACCTTCAAATAAAAGTGGATGAAACAATAATCGAATGAAAAAGCGTAACTGATGATTCAAGTATGGGAAAGTATTTGAGCGTATGGATTATCGAATTAGCATTCATATGAGGATCGCTATCTCAGTATGTTTATTTTAAAAGATAAAATTTTTATCGTAAATGCTAAAACATAATAAATAAGCCATACTTTTTACATGACAGTTAATTTTTCAGACTATTGGTCCAATTTTATGTCATCAACGATATTTCTTTACTCTTAACCTCATCAATTCTTGGTTTACACAAAACATCAAGTTATAAACAAAAAAAACTGTTAAGACAACAATTTTCATTCAAGACAGTATAATATTCGATACTACACTCTATTTACTGATGGGGTTCTCTAAACATATGTTATTTTAAAGCTTGTCTATAACTTCAAATTTACAAGATTTTAACCTTATTGAAAATATTCATAAAGAAATCAAAAAAAAGACTAATTTCAAACGATTCATGACACATATTGAATTATTTATTGAGATTAAGAGCAATAAAAAAAATCTAACAACAGAATATATCGTAGGGTCTTATACCTACACTTCAAAATACGAAAATATTATACTTACAGATTTTAATGCAAGAGAAACAGCCAAACAATAATAAATTTAATTACGCCAGAATATACTATGAAAAGACTTTTGAAAATAAACACTATAAACGATTTTAAATTTAATTTACGAAATCTCTTTTTTTGAAATTCACTTTTGATTTTTCAAAGAATATTTAAAGTTAAGTGTAATTTTCAATATTAACCCAATATCAGACTGGTCAAGCTACGTTTTACAACTGTTTTTACGATTAAAACGTAAAAGTGTATTTTATCAATGTCCTGACCATGAGTTGGTCACTCATCAGTCAATAATGTCTCCCTTTTCTGTTGCAGCTCATCATTTGTTTACATATGACGTCATTCTGATAAATGCTCTATAAAAGCTGAGAGCCGTCCTACCCCTAAGGAATGCCACAGATAACAGACAAAGATTATTCAACAACCAAAGCAACAGATCACAGAGGGAAGAATCTGAGTAAGACCAACAATAAAGTACCATACCTTAAGTCAGTTTTCGTTCGACACGCTCTTGGAATGCAAATTCCACACGAGCAGGACAATCAACAGTATGGATTAAAAATGTTTCACATTGATCTACATAATTTTGGAAAATATTTGTAATCACAATTATTTCAAATTATCAAATAAAAAACACAATGTCGATTGAATGACATTTTGATTTAAAACACAGATTTCAATTTGTTACAGATTGAATAAGGATACCATTTCTTCGATAAACCAGCTTGTCTCTTATTTTGGTTATTTTCCTCTGACAGTCATTTGCTCACCCCGATGGATCGGTGAAGTTTACAATATTTTTTGAACAACTACTTTATTGATATTTGAAGTGGTGGCATAAAAATTAAATATTGAAAAGCAATTTTCTTCAGATATTGAACTCATTTCTATAAAACAGATAAGTTTACCACTGTTATTTCAATTGGTATCGCGATTTCAAGCATTTAACATGATTTGCGAAACATTTTAGGAATTTGCTATTTTTTTAGCTGACAGATCCTTCATATCTTAGAAAATAAAACTTCAAACAAAAACTATTGTTCGCTTGACCACAAGGCCTGATAAATTTCAATCGGATCATTTAATAAAAGTTTATCTAGTTTGTTCAATAAGAAATATTATTGTTTTTTTGTAAATATATCTTACTTTATGTCAAGAACATTAAGATTCAGATTTTCAATATGAGATTTAGTTGTTGACATTTTTTAAGGAAGATTGATTTAATCCAAGCCCTTTCTTCCAAATCAAGCATATTATCATAGAATAAAGTAAATTTCATCAAATACAGAGAAAACTTATTGTGTTGTTAGTGGAGAGGAAGGTTGCATTTTCAATGGCTGGTTCTATATCTGTTAAATCTTCATGCTAGAAAAACAATGTATTCATCTTTATACTGTATTATCATCTCAAAAAAATATAATTTTTATAGTATACTAATCAAAGAAAATAAAAAACGTGAGAAGCCCGCTAAACACAAATTTTACATATCGTGAATACTATGATCAAAAAAAGATTATTCAAAGAACGATCGACAAATCTTCTCTCTATTTGATGAAATTTACTTTTTTCTATGATAATTTGCTTGATTTTTATGAAAAGGGTTGGATTTAATTATTTATTCACTTAAAATTTATTGTATTTGTAGTAGATTGAACAAAAAGTGTGGATTCTTGAAAATGGCTAACATTTAGCGAACAGTTCTAGAATAGTTTTGAACACGGAAACAAATTAGAATGCTAATTTAAACGGATGTAACATGAATAGAGTTATTTTGTTGTTTGATATCATAATAAAGAAATAAACTTTATAATAATTTTGCTTCAAAAGTAGATTCTATTTTTGAATTGTTCCAAGTGTGAGACTCTAATTTGATTCTTTTATGGATTTGTCAACGTATGCCTGATTATCAGTAATGTCAGCTTTGATTTAATTTTTTATTTCTTTGTTGATTAAAGACCCCTAATTGTTTACAGAAACACATGACAGATTTAGAAACCATAAAGGAAAATTCATTGGTCTTATCCGATCTATTATATCAAATCGTAGTACCAAAAAGATTTTATACAGAAGAAAATAAATTTTTGAATGAGCTGAATCAGGATTTCCTTAATTTGATTGGGAAAGTCAAACAACAGATCGAAAATACTCAAATAGAAAATCTCAAACTCAAAAAAAACATTCAACACAAAGACAAAGCTATTAAAAGAGGATTGGACATCGCTATCAACGAAAACAGTGAGGCAGACGACAAAAAACGAAATGAGCATGCATATAAAGTCAGTAAAACAGTTGAGTACTTTGAATCAATGCTTAACAAAATAAATATAGAACCAAAGCCATTCAAGAACTTGATACTTGAACAGCTTCAAATCAAACAAACCATTTGCCAAATGAACAAAATTGAAACCGCCATCAAATATGAAAAGAAATATTTGATTGATTCAATTGAAAAAAATCACGTGTATCTCTTTGGAAATTTTTCAAATTGTGAATTGGTGAATTGCAGCTGTCGACTTGATTCACATATTTTAGATCATGAAAAACAGGGTTTGCACATAGAAAACAATCAAAAACTGACGTTTAAAGAGATGAAAAGACAGGCATTTGATCAATCGATTGAGAATATAGCAAAAGAAGAAAATCTTCATTTATCAGCATTTGATTTTTCAGTGGATGGATCAAGCATTAATGAAGACATTGAATCTGATGAAATAAGGAGAGTTGATAATTTTCAGGATCTCCATCAAACTACTAAACTTTTTGAACTCAGTCTACCAAAGTTGGAGCAAATTGCTCAGAATCTCAATCAAAAGAAAAAAAAAAGTATTTTGATCAAAAGAAAGATGCTTCACTTTTTGAAGAAAGAAAGGAGGCCAGAAGATACGGCTGATCTAAACTTCTTTGAGCTCAGTCAGAAGGTTGCCTTAGTTAAAAAACACCAACACAAAATCAAAATCTATCGGTCAAAATTGAACAGAAAAATTGTCAATCTCTGCAAAATACTAGACATTGCACATCAAATTGACAACTCTGGATCAGTCATTATATCGGAACAGTCCATTGAACCGTTTTTTAAACAAAATGTTGTTAATTTTTCGAGTGTCAATAACTGTAACACCTTTAGTCAGTTTTTATTGGATATTTTGTCAATTGAACAGCTTAAATTACTGAAAGATCATCTTAAAACAACATTTCAATCAAAATTTGATGTAATTTTTAACAATATTGATAAAGAACTGCGTGAAATCACTGAGATATTTGGTTTAGATCTGCCAAAACTTAAGAAAAATATGGACTCGATGATTCTGATGAAGAAAATCATTCGAGATCTTCGTGAAAGGAAGGACAGCCACAAAGAGATAATAAGTTTGATCGAACAACGTATTGCAATTAAACAAGAAATTGAAACTTTTGAAAATGAGGCAAAAAATCCACAAAGATTAAAAGGAAGTAGTCTAAGATTGCTTGAAGAAGAAAAATTTAGGAAGCGAAAAAACTACACACTGTTGGTTACGGAAAAAGAACTGATTGACAAATTGCAGAAATATGCAGAGCAATGGGATGAACCATTTCTCTACAATGGCAAGGCATTTGAAGATCTTCTCAATGAAGAAATTGAAGGACGCATCCTTTCAAGAAGCATATATGTGCCGAAGAAAATTTGATACAAAAATAAATTGAATTTCTATAATATAAATTGTAGTTTTATATTAGAAAATAACACTTTTAGATGTTGAAATAAAAATGGACCTGTGTGACATTGATTAAAACACCGATCAACAAAAGTATAAGTTTAAATGCGCTTTCTATAACAAGAAGACAAAAAAAGGTCATTTTTAGGTTAGGGTAAGAAATTTCATTTCCACAACATTTCCACAACATTTCCACAACAATTTCCACAACAATTTCCACAACATTTCCACAACATTTTAAATGTCATAACAAGAAGCGAATAAGTGGTCAAATTTGAGATGTGGTAGTAAATTTAACTATTCACAAATAATT